>JBBPMA010001463.1:0-10687 GCA_038090075.1 Xanthoconium purpureum | reverse complement strand
TCCGACTGATATGTAGGTCCTTTACATCGTTTCTTGGATGTAGTCTCAATGATCTTTGTAGTCGCACGGAAATTCGCACGGATCTGTGGCCCAAGAGCCTTACTTTAAACCCTCTCAAGGAACCCCTTAAAGATATGTCGGAGCTGTCATCTTGGTTCGGGCGTCACCAATCTCGGGCCCGTATCATGCAATTCAAACCCGATCCTCGTGCTCCCGACGGGCCTATGAATGAACAGAGGTTTATTGCACTCAACAAATTTATGATGAGATACCATATTGTAGGTATTGTTTGTCAATCTACCAATCTGTTCACCAAAGCTATATACAGTTCACCTGCGCAGGATGGCAACTGCCATCAGGAAATTTCTCGTATAATATCTTCATTTTCCCAATACTCACGTCTTTTGCGGGGGCCGTATTTCCCAACGGCCTCCCTGACCTTCCTGGGGGCAGAAGTGCGTTAAATCCTTCACCCCAGGAAGCAGGAGCGATGCTCCGTCAGGCGTTAAGCGGATCGACCTTCCCTCCTACACTCATAGCGCACATGTCGGGTCTCGAACCGGCGAAACAAAAGGAACTCCTCGTACGTCTTATTCGATCACAGCAGCTTCAACAAATCCAACAAGCTCATCCTGCCTCGGGTCAGGTGAACTCGCTCGGGATGTCCATACCCCCCAGCCCGATGGGCGCGGTGCCAAGTACACCCCCAGGCTTACATGTAAGCAGCTTGTGAGCCTCCCTTGGGACGTTGTGCCGATGACATTCATAAGGCGAATGTGGGCATGCCTGCGAATCCAGGCCCATATAACACGGGGGGTAGCACCAGTGTGAACTTTGAGAGGATGCAATCCTTTATGCAGCACAATGCGGACGGGTCTACTCCCCAAACACAAAGAATGAGTTCTGGCTAGATACTGTGACCTTGTGCTATCCTTCGTCGATATGTTTATCCTTGCTCAATCTTGGTTATCTCTAGTTATCCATGTACACTATGTCACTACTATACACTTGTATTGTTACGAGCTTGTACTCGTTACGGACTAATGTCTTATCGTGTTTGGGGTGTAACCTCCGTGACCTTGTTTATTCCATCAAATCAAGGAGCCAATTCAACACGAGTATACTACATTGTCGCCCTATCGGCGATGGTTGTGAATGTGCGTCCGAGTCTGCGATTACACCAAAACATACCTGACAGCGTATTCGCCCACCTCGCGCCCTACGGTAACCTCATATTCTTGTGCTGGGTTCTTGTCCGACACGTCGTCGAAGTCCAAGCTCGGTTCGTTCGCGAACTGGAGTTGTCGATCGACAAGGTGGCGTGTAGGCATGATGAGCATTTCGCAGATTAAGAAACGCGCGCCGAGGTCTACTCACCAGTAGAATCCTCTGCGGTGTGTGACCTCCAGGACCTGCTTTCAAAAGGAGAGACCGCAGCTTGACAGAACCAGTAAACGGGACGCGAATGATTCTAAGCATTGTGGACGGTTCAGAAATCACGATCTCGGTCGGATGGCCAAAAGTCTCACAACTGTTCGTCTGCGTCAGATTCTAGATACTATTGTCGACTTCAATAGAGGTGTATGATGGGAGTTTTTTTTTGTGGGCGCGTACCGCTTGTTCGCTCATACGCTCGTGCCACGGTTTGATGATGCTCGATCCTGGACCGGTCGCGTTTAACGCGACAACGTGGGGACGGTCGATGTAGGGGAAGAGGTTGTCGCTGGGACCTACGTCTCCGCTATCGTGGTCATGATTATGGCTTTCGTGACCACAGCCGTCGTGGTGGTGGACATGACTGTCGCGGTCGATGTGAGCGTTGCCAAAACAGGGGCCAATGATATAAGTACACGCAAACAGCCACCTAAGCGCTTCTTACTACCTTCAACTCGATAGACCACTTGGTGAGTATCGACACCGTTTTCACTGCTATACATATTCGTGATGCACTCATCGTTCGATCCACGGGCCTTGCTCCAAAAGGTGTGCTTGCCGGCTCACCCTGAGGTCCGTGGGCTGAGACAACTCGGACTTTCCTGAATTTGTCTCTTATCGTGGCAACATTTCCGGTACTCACTTTTTTTTTGTCCAGTTCGCCGTATTTGGCGGATTTCACGCAAACCAGACTGCTTGTTCGTGTCATGGTATTCACCCCGTAGCAATAACATCTTGTTGATAAGTCGATCCTTAGCTTTACACATGGAAACGAATTCAATGTCCACGTCTGATACCCCTCGGGCCCCATCTTCCGAGAACGCTGCTTCCGCTGCACCTGAACCGTCGGAATTCAAGGTATACAAAGCACCTCCCCCCTCGAGTGGCTCTTCGCGTGCGTTTGTTGGTCCTGTATCACGTCTTTTTGACTTACTCTACGGGTTTGAAGTGCGAGAATTGCCGGAGTCGTATTTTACGCCGACTGCGGCTGATCTCAAGGCCGCGCAAGCTACCCTGACTGCTCGCACACAAGCAATGGTCAATGCTCCCTTGCAATTACGGGCTACGAGGGAAGCAGTAGAGAGAGCGAAAAAGGATAGATGGCCGAATGTGCGTCGTAGCCTTTCGTCTTATCGATTAAGCTCAGCTCCCGCAGACAACGATTCGCGTCAGATTTAGCGATCGTACACAACTAGAGAAGATTTTCCCGTCGACTGACAAGATTCGTTCCGTGTATGCGTTCGTTCGCTCGTCGCTCCGTGATGATGTAAAACCGATCAAATTCATACTATGTCTGTGGACTTTATCGCGTTTGACCTCTTCTCATGTTCTTTCCTCCAGATCAGTCTCCTCCGAAACGTGATCTCAAAGTTTCTGACCCAAAGGTCAGGGACTTGACCTTAACCGAACTTCAGTTGGCCCCCTCATCTGTGCTCTTACTTAGATTTGAGGATGAATCTCTAAACAGTACGTCTTCTCGGACTCGCATAGTACGATGATGTTGATGGAAATTAGAGAGTGATGTGCCAGCGCCGTTGTTGTCGACTATTATTGCGCAAGCAGTCGAGCTGCCGAAGCCGCCCGTTTTCGAGGAAGTAGAAATGGCCCCCAAGCCGGGGACATCAACAAGCCGAGGCTCACAGAGCACTAAGTCAGGGGAGAAGAAGATACCTAAGTGGTTTAAAGCCGGTCTGAGTAAGTAAATGTTGCTCTTGTGGTCACATCAGTTGTTGATAAATGACTTGCAGAGAAGTAGAGTGTATTTCATATCTCCCGATCCCAGTCAAATTCTATCACACAAGTACCGATGTATCTTTGTCATTCATGCCCATTTGTATGTGTTTCAACACTTGCGCGGCTGTTTTAATCTGTCTTAATACACCGGAAATTGTGGATCTACGTATCTTGCCCATGCACGCAACCCCCCGATAACGTCGCTCACATCAGATGATGGGTTCAGTTCGCGAAGTGCTTCTGCTGCAATTTGCGAATCATTCCCTAGTCGACATAAGACCACAATCTTGGAGGTGACGTTGGATGGTACATAGGTGGGAGGATCCGCGAGCAGCTGTGGCAGCGGAACATCTGTGTGGCGTTTGTGAACCACGCGACGAGAATGATGTAGTTGACCTTACTCAGTGAACCTGGTAAATGACATATACCAAATTCAGTCTTGGGACGAACATCAAGCAACACGCATTGTTCCTGTGACTCCAGCCTTTTGTGTAACTCCTGAGAAGCAGTTGAGAATTTGCCTGGCAATGTAAAGTTGAAGAACTTTACCTGAGCAGAGAGGCGGTGCCCAGGGTTTCCTGCAATCAAACCCCTTGCTTCCCAATCAGGGCGTGGTCCGCCACAAAAAGTGACGTAGTCAGTCTCGTGGATGGCCCCCAGTCTCTGTCCATCCACTCCACAGGCAGCGCATGTTGGTTTCCTTTCCCTTAGCTTGATCGTCCGGAAGGGAGGCACTGACAAAGCGGAAAACAACATCAGGGTAGCTTTACCATCTGCGCTAATAACTTGTCTCAGGGAATTGGATATCAACAAGCATCGTACACACCATGCAGACCAGCGATAATTTTGATAGCCTCCAATGCTTGCATGACACCGATGACACCAGTAACAGCACCCAGGATGCCCAGCTCCTCGCAGCTCCCAGACATCTCTGGGGCGGGCGGCTTAGGGAATATGCAACGGTAACAGGGTCCCGACTTGCTGAGGTTGTAGATACAAAGCTGACCCTCGTATTTCTGAGCAGCACCACTGACGAGGGGCCTTCCTAGACGAACAGCTGTGTCGGACAGAAGATACCTGGTCGGCACGTTGTCTGTGCAATCTAGGATTATATCATAGGGCTGCAAGAGCGCCACCGCGTTGGACGAATCGATCGCCTCATTGATGGGTTCCACTTGGATGGTCGAGTTGATTCTACGAAGATATTGGATCTCGAACGAAGAAGGGGAATGAGACTGTAGTCACTCACTTCTTTATAGCAGCAGCCGCTGAAACCACTTTGGACATGCCGATGGTCTCCTCGTTGTGGAGTACTTGTCTTTGTATGTTGGAAAGTTCGACCTTGTCATGGTCAACGATGGCAATTCGTCCTGGTTTTGGTTGGTAAGTACGTTGATGCCAATGCAACGAGTGATAGAGAATGCTTGCCAACACCGGCGGCGGCGAGGTACTGGAGCGCAGGGCAGCCGAGACCTCCCGCACCAATTACGGCCACCGATGCGCGTTGCAGCTTGATTTGACCTACAAGAGGATTTGTCAGTGAATCACTGAACAGTAGAAGAAAGATGGAAAGGACCTTGTAGGCCAAAATTGTCCAGGATCATTTGCCGGCCATAGCGAGGGTAGTCGTCAATATGAGCCAATCTCGGCCAACTTGCGTCAGTCATCATCAGGGTCAGTTTTAAGTTCTCACTCCTACATAAATAGTAGATGGTAGTCAGGCTTGGATTCGATCGACCTCTACCACAGGAAAACCAAGGAAAACCTCATCAAGTCCAAGTGTACTCGAGTGAAGAGAAACCTTGCAAGCAAGGTGATTAAGTAAAAACAAGTTCTACCAATGGTATACACCACTGCAGCAACAATCTATGCTATCAATGCAAGCATAAGGAATAGTAAACATACTTTCACCATCGGTCCCTTCCATTACCGTGGCTATCATGTCCCCCACCTCCGTATCGTGAACCTCCGCCTCCGCCTCGTCCACGGCCACCACCACCATAACGACCTGAATGAATGCGTTTAGTACAAAATATTGAAATGGAAATGGCACACACTTCTACCACCGCCCGTGCTGTACATTGCCATCTCTTCGAGCTGAGGGGGTACATGGGCTTTTGCTTCTCGCAAGATGTTAATAAGTTCCCGAGCCGACTTAGAATTGTCGGTGGTGAAATATGTGTAGGATGTGCCTTTCATACCCGCACGCTACCGACACGTTAGTCGATTAACCGTGGAGGAAACAGATGGAAGCCTACCCCGGTGCGACCAATACGATGGATGTAGTCTTCACAGTTGTTCGGAAAATCAAAGTTCTGACAATCAAGTCAGGAAAAGAATCAAGCGATGAGCAAGAAACTTACGATGACATAGCCAACATCCTTGACATCTTTGTGCGGACCCAAAGATCAAATAATTCGTGGAGGGAGCGGCGAGGAAGGCAACGACGAAAACAGATCCAACGGACATGAAGCACATACAACATCAATATACGGACAACGAAAGGGATTCAAGCGCTTTTCTGGACAGGACGCAGCAGCAAACGGCGCTGCAAGCTGACTCCACAGGTAGAAACATTGCGACGAGGAGCTCCCGTTTCAAGGCCTATGTCCTGTGGGTGTTAATCGCGAGCAACAGGTTGGAAAGGAGGTCCCCCCGTTAGCAATTTAGCCATGCCCTCGAGAAGAGAAGCATTCGAAATCACTACCAAACCTTGCAGGTTGCTCGCGTTCACACGCGCGGAGTCCCGGTCGGAGCGCTTGGAAAAAGAAAAGAAACATACCCAGACCACGCGAAGCAACGTCGGTGGCAATCAAAATCGGGGAACGACCTGCTTTGAATTCCCCAAGGACCCAATCACGCTCGCGCCTAAAGAAAGTCGGCTTGATTCTAAACGAGCAAGATAACATGACTCACTGTTCTTTGTCTCCGTGTATCGCCAAAGCAGGCCAACCATCTTGCCTCAGATATTTCGTGATGTCGTCAGCCACTCTTTTGGTCCCTACGAAGATCAGAACCTTGGCATTTTCAGAGCTGATTTGATCCAGGTGCTTGATCAGTTTTGCCCGTTTCTCGAAATCGCTGCAAACCTCGACGATTTGCTGGATGTTGTGGTTGGCAGTCAACTCCATGGAACCGATGTTGACCTGGATTGTATCCTTCAGGAAGTCCTACATAAACGATCCTGTGAGTTACATGCAAGGCCTACTCTGAAAAGATGCACATACGTTAGCCAATTTTTGTACATCTTTAGGCCATGTCGCACTGAACATCAGTGTCTGGCGATCCGGGCGGATTTGAGAAACAATCTTCCTGATTTGAGGCTCAAAGCCCATATCAAGCATGCGATCGGCCTCGTCCATCACCAGATAAGTGATACGCCGAAGATTCGTCTTCTGTGTTTCTAGCATGTCGATAAGCCGACCAGGAGTTGCAATTACGATCTCGACCCCGCGTTGCAGGTCGCGAATTTGAGGCCCTTTGGGAGCACCTCCATAGATGGCAGTGTTGCGGATGCGTGAACTGGCCCTATAACAATTGTCAATGTGGGTCTGACACGATCATTATTTGCATGACTTACCCAAACTTTGTACATTCCTGTTGGATTTGCACCGCAAGTTCACGGGTGGGAGCTAACACAAGAGCGATAGGTCCATCGCCAGGAGCCAACAAAGGTTGACTACATGGATCAGCCAAAATCGATAGCCCAGTAGTGTGTACTCACGCATTAATGTGGAGCATGGCCGGAAGCGCAAAGGAAATAGTCTTGCCACTCCCGGTTTGTGCGATTGCAACGACATCTCTGCCACTTAACGCCATTGGCCACGCCTGGCACTGGATTGGAGTTGGCATGGTGAAGCCTTGGGCACGAATGGAGGCCATGATGTATTCCGGGAAACCAGCTTCATCGAAGGAGCGCACCGGCCGTGGCAATCCGCGCCCTTGCACCTTAAAAAAGTTTAGAAAAACAGTACATCGGTACCTCAACGGGCACGCTTACCTTGATGTCTTTGCTTCGCCTGAACTCTTCAATCTCTCGCTCACTGAGAGCCGAAATCCGTTTGTCTTCCACGTAGAAATTCTTCTCGAAGCGTTCCAGCTTCTCCGACG
Source organism: Xanthoconium purpureum (assembly GCA_038090075.1). Classification (NCBI taxonomy): domain Eukaryota; kingdom Fungi; phylum Basidiomycota; class Agaricomycetes; order Boletales; family Boletaceae; genus Xanthoconium; species Xanthoconium purpureum. The sequence continues at coordinate 3,409 of JBBPMA010001463.1, read as the reverse complement.
CCCAGTCGATAGAGCGTAGACCACCTCCTAGATTACCCATTCGGTCATCGTACCCTCCCCAGCTCCCACCACCATGACCGTTGGATCCTCCTCCATACCCACCACCGTAACCGCCACCATAACCATTGCTATGACTCTGAGGGCCACGGAAATGAGTGGGTTAGTTAGTAAAGCAAATTCGCAACGCACCATTTTTCAGAAAAATTCTAGTAGGGTGACGAAGCCGACGGGGTGCAAAAACAACAGTGGTGAGTCGTGGTACAAGTCAGGTCTGACTGAGCCACTGAAAGAAAACCGGACAAATATGTACATATACATTACGTAATCAAGATCGATGACTGAGCCCGTTCCGAGCCTACTCGCTCGATTCTATATAAGATTGACCTCATGTGTTAAACATCGCTGGCACTCCCAAACTCAACCGTAGGCTGAACGCGGTCTTGATTTTCTGTGGTCTTGTTTCACATCCTTTACCTTTCGTGCTAAGTGCCCCCGAGGTATGTACAAACCTGTGTTAATGTCTTACCTAAGCTACCCCGCCAGTGTAGCTGCACCCAGGCGCGAAGTCATTACATATGCATTGTTACATGCAGGGTCTGGGTATGATCATTGCAAATGGTACATGAGATGGAAACACTGATGCTACCTTTGGAGACGCATCAGAATAACGCGAGACTCAAGGAAGTATTGAGCGACATACAGAGAGGACCGGAACATAGCCTCACATAACTGTGCATGGTCTGCGAAACCGGGTTGGTCTCTTGCGTGGAGGCTCATCAGGATACCGTACGAGCAATTGCTTCAAAAGGTCGTGGAACACATCGGAAATGTGCCAATTACGCTTGGCGGATGTCTCGAAGAAAGGAAGACCCCAACGTGCCACCAACGACTGAATCGTGTTTCGAGAAACTTCTCGTTCAGCGACTAAATCCAACTTGGTGCCGACGACGACGATAGGAATGGTCTACATCGTTTATTCAGTAACTCGATTGCGACACGGGAGAAGAATTAATTACAGTGTCACCGCTCTTTACGCGATAAATCTGCTGACGGAGATTATCCACCTCACGGAGGCTTGCTTCCTGAGTAAGACTTTGACAAATGAGCAGAAAAGAACGAAGCATCCAACAAAACGATACCTGAAAACTAGGACAAAACCTTGGCCAGACTGACAAATCATGAAGTATCAGCATGAGTAGCGTGCCTCCGGTGAGGAAATTTCTACCTTGATGTAGAGTTCTTTGAGTGCCGTAAATTGTTCAGCGCCCGCAGTATCCAGTACTTCGAGCTGGGCGATAAGTGTGAGAACAATGTTCCCATAGGAGGTCGGATAGGGTCGGTGTACAACACACACGAGCTCACCGAAGCCTTGACACCATCGACGTCGACGATACGTCTGTAAGCTTCTGCATGGAATGTTAGCGAAAACATTATATCAAGGGATTATGACAAAGAAGTCACCTTCTATTGTTGGGTCATAATTCTCGAGAAAGACGTCTTGCACGAATCGCACTGTTAGAGCTGATTTCCCTACCCCGCCAGCTACATAGGTCAAAAACGGTTTAGTGGCTGTTGTCCAAGTACAAAGTAATTGGTGTACTCACCACCGAGAACAACGACATTGTAATTTCTCATATCGGGCGACATTGGTTCAGATGGGCAGTATTGGATGGGAGAATGCAATGAGGAGGGCAGCCAAGTGTGGGAAGTATGAGAGGACAAGCAGTGTCATGCGCAGAGGTCGGCGTGATTTGGAGTCCCCACTAGGCAATGCCATGGCGGCTAAGCATTGAGAGTACAAACACGATAACTTCGAAACTGACCTAACCGTCAAGCCCGGCACTTTGGAGTTCCGAGGAAGACGTAACTGGTCGCCGAGTATTGAACGACTCCAAGAGTGAAGAGACCTGAGACTCCTGAAGGTTCCAGGGCAGGCCTGGTTTTGTTACGGAGAGCACTTGCTCTTTGCCCTACTAATTCGGTGGTGAGCCCAACAATCTCACAAGTTATAATAAGTAGTATCGGGATATCCTTAGCCCGAAATTTCGCTCGACGATTGTTCCTTATATATTATGTAATTAGCCAACCCTCAAGCTGAACTACTGTAAGTATTACTGAACACTTCGAACGTCAACGCTTCAGCTTTATGCCTCGACCGCGCGTGTTCTTTGACTTTTCAATCGGGTCTGATCCTGCGGGAAGGTGTCACATCTCTCCAGCTAGCATGTAAAATATACTCACATTGTTCCAGAATCATCTTTGAATTATTCAACGATACCGCGCCAAAGACTGCAGAAAAGTGAGTTACCCCACTTGCTTGAACTTCCAGGGATGTATTAGAGCTGAGGAATTACAGTTTTCGAGCACTGTGCACAGGAGAGAAGGGGTTATCTGTCGTCTCAGAGCGTCCACTTTATTACAAGAACAGTGTTATCCACCGGTCTATCAATGATTTTATGATTCAAGGAGGAGGTCTGTCTCTGGCTATGGTCATATTACTCGCTGTTTATCGTTGCCACAGACTTCACGAAGCACAACGGCACCGGAGGGGAATCAATTTATGGGGGCCACTTTCCTGACGAAGACCTCTCACGGCCACTCGACTCTGAAGGGTGTGTGTCATGCACCATTCATCGAATACAAATATAATGACACTCTGATGCTACTTGAATGGTTCTAGATTGTTGTGCATGGCCAATCGGGGACCTGATACCAACGGCTCACAGTTCTTTATCACATTGCGAGAATGTCCCCACTTGAACGGTAGGCTTATCAATTCTAGTTGGTCCCCATATCACTCAGAGAACACCAGGAAAACACGTTGTCTTTGGAAAGGTTATAAGGGGTTATGAAACTGTGGTTAAGAAATTAGTGCAAGTACCCGTGGATGCAAAGGATCGACCGCAAACACCGATTTTGATCTCAAACTGCGGTGAACTCGAGCTAAGAAGGCCAAAGCCGACGGAGCAAACCAAACGTATGTTTGCCATTCCCTTCAGCCAACGTCATGACTCACTCGATCCCATACAGAAGGTGCCAAAAATCGCAAACGCCATGAAAGTCGTTCCCGATCACGCAGTGCAGACCGCGAGCGCCGCCGGAAGAAGTCTAAAACGCAGGTTTCCAAACTAGAGTCCGAGCGTGAGAACCCTCAAGACTCAGGGATCGTTCCACAAGAGACAGAGGAGGAGTACGATGCGCGTCTGGAACGTGAAGAACAAGAACGGTTAGCAAAAGGTAGACGCAAGGAGTTGGAGCGCATTCAACAAAAAAACACGGATACAACACAAGGTGTCCGTTTTAAAGGTATGCTGGAGTGGATGGTCCCGTGTGCGACACTTATTTGCGCGACAGGCCGTGGACGCATGAAGTTTGTTGATCCGGAACTACACCATAGGCAGTAGCCACG
>JBBPMA010001462.1:0-10700 GCA_038090075.1 Xanthoconium purpureum | reverse complement strand
CATGGTCGATTTTATTCCATATCTCCAAGGATCATCTGTCGTCAAAGCGCTACTTGCCGATGGGACATTCACGCCAAGGGCGGTGACACGCGATCCGAACTCGGAGAAGGCGGTGAAACTCAAGCAGCTTGGCGTTGAAGTCGTACAAGGCGACCACTGGGATGTAACATCCCTCAAGAATGCTATGGATGGTGCGGAGGCGGTATTTGGGGTAACTCTGATTCGTTTTGTCTACCACCGCCAACTGAACGTCTCCCCGCCCAGGTCACTGCCTTTTGGGATCCCAAAAACTTCGTCCAAGGCTTGACTAGCGAAGAAATCATGGGAAAAAACATGGTAGATGCTGCGGTTCAGACTGGCGTCAAATTTTTTGTCTGGAGGTAATTCAGGATGTGGCCCTATCACTGACCCATGCATAACCTTGGTTTTCAGCTCACTACCACGCGCCGCCAGAGCGTCCGGCGGAAAGTATTGCAATCTGTATCATTTTGACAGCGAGTTTATTTGTTGATGCAGTGTTGCTAACTTACCAATGTGCAATTACTCGGCAGATAAAGCTAATGTCGACGACTACCTCCGACGGAGTCAGCTTCCGCACGCAAATCTGCACACAGGTATATTCACGTCTGTTTTCAGTGAACTTACGATTCAAATTTTATGTAGGATGGTTCTCCGAGAACACATATAAGTAAATTGTTCGCGCAAACGTTTGTGACACTCCGCGGTTGACGTACTATTATCATACGAAGTTATAACTATCTGACTCTGACACCCGACGGGTCTTCCTACGAACTCACTATACCGGGGTATGATCCAAACTCCCCGCAATACTTCACATGGGTCGAACACGACCTCGGCCAATGCGTACTTGCACTACTCAAACACTATAAGGACGATCTGGCCAACGTCTTGGGTGGAACCTTTTACGCGGTCAGCGACAAGATGAGCTATACTGAGTATGCAAGGACGATCGAGAAAGGTAGTGTTACCGTTCTGCATCAAGGCTGATACCCGATACTCATTTGGCGCAGCGCTTGGAAAAGCCGTTCGTTTCGTGACAGGTTCATCTTCTGGAGTAAAGGTGAAGTCCATCCATTCTGCTTTGGGTTCGATAACCATTCATACTTGTGAATCCATTCAGGAAATTGACGACACAGTATGTGTTCACGCCATTCAAGTTGAGAGGTTTTAGCTCACTGCCAATGCAGTATGGATTCCAAACCGAGTTTGGGTTGTATCCAAACATTATCATCCCTGATCCTCGTCTGGAGCGCCTCGGAGTCAAGTTCCATTCGAACGAAACGCTTGCAGAAGAGGAGCTGAAGAAAAGATATGCATGAAACTACTGTTTTTCGGGAATTGTACCAGTCGTTATTAGTTCCAACTCTTCAGAAATTCAGTATAAATGTCTCGGTGCGCTGTTCAGATGATGCGCGTTGACTGTATACCGCTCCGCCGGGCGTCAGGTCCCATCGACGACATTGCGGTTCCATCAAACGTTCACCGTCGTGGCGCGTCGGAGTGTCTTGGATCTGTGTCAGCAGGCTTGGCTTGTCGCAGTGACAAACCATGTGAAACCTGCTCTGCCTCTCAGGCTCGCTCATGGAGGTCGTTTGACTGTCTAAGCAGCGTTGGCAAGATCGCCTCCGAGTCAGGACTGTCAGAGAAGCATTACCTAGTTGGTACCGTTATAAAAATGACTCGAGTCGGACCTCACCCAAATTGGTGGAACCGCTGCCCGGGTTATCCGAGTAGTACTACCAAGAATAATTTCCCCCGTAAAACCATCAATACACCTGTTCACCGTAGGGAGACGAAATCTTGGAGTAGCCAAGTATAAACTACTAGACATGAAAAGGTACATTATAGTAGACATTGCACACTCTTTCCAAAAGATGAGCATCGGCGGATCACAAATAAGAAATCTCCCTCAAGCCCACAATCTACCCAAAACGCTTGTCCTCGCTCCTGAACTCGAACTCCTGAGAAGTAAATTCATACCACCCTGAATAGCCATGCTCACGGGTCGCATTGGCGCAGAGTCATACACATGTGGACAAGGCTGTGGAAGTGGCTCGACATCGTCCACGGACTTGTCTAGATCCTTTTCAAACCGCGAAGGTCGTCTGGGCGAGCGTCCTAGCTCATCCAAGTATGGGGGATCGAGGGATCGTCGGGCAGTTTTGAGTCGCGTCAGTATCTGCTCGTATGATGCAATTTCCCCGTCCAGATGGTCCTTTGTTAGGCTCGTGAAATCCTCGACTTTTTGCGTGTGATAAGTATCCAGTTCAGACATAGTTGCATTGAGAACAGTTTCACAACGTGAAGCCACGTCTTCGTTCGGCTGCTGGTGAATCAGTCAGAGAAGTGGGCCCAAGTATATACCACGTACGTTGTTGCCGGTGGCTTCCGCATACCTGAAGTACGTAGATCGGTGAGTCTCTATAACCCCCTGGGGAAGCAATTCAACTGGTATTCGAATCGCACATCGTGAAACACACCTGGTATATCATGTATGGATGAGCGACGCTCTTGAGAGCTTCGTGGGTCGCAAGCTGCCTTCTCCTGGCCTGTAGTGATCTTCAGGAGTGAGTTACACACGGGGTAATTGAGAACCGACGTTGTCATCATACATATCCGCTACACTTTGCAACGTCTCTGCAGTCTTCTGGACTGCCTTCGTGAGCTTGAGACAGTCTTGACAATCGTCACGCCAACACCAAGCACCGTCATCATTCAGGAGGCCCCGCAGTTGCGGAGACGCGTTTTCTTCTTCCTCGACTGCGCCGAGAGCTGGTGCAGAAGACAATGGCTTTGCGGTGATAAGAGACAGGAGGGAGTAAGAAAGGAGGCGCTCGGCTTTGGACATCTCTGTATGGGTCGATGTTTGGGGAAGACCTTTACCCGAAACAATAGGGTCACTCACCTATCCGCGCTTCCCTCACTCGATTGAAGGTGTTTCTCAGCCCTTGCACACCCTTTCCAACAGCTCGCACATGGTTGTCAAACTCCTCGATCGTCTCTGAAGCGTCCTGAATATCAAAGTTGAATGCTGGGTGGAAAACGTGCGCAAAGAACGATGGTCCAGCAGCGCGCATCGACAGGAATTGTGGCATTAGCCGTTTCCACTCCTTGTATAGAGAGGGGTACGAAGAATGTTGAGCAGGTTCCTAAACCCCACGCTGTACCAAGGGACCGCTTACCAGATCATCTTCGCAACCCAGGAAGGATGTGACAACCTCTGCGTACCGCGCGATGGGGTGCCGCACAATACGGTCAAGGTACCGTTCCAAGTCTCCCCGTCGAGCTTCGACAAACGCAGCATTGAACCGGCCTGCGTATTGTTTCTCGGGAAGTGGAGGTAATGCGATTCCAGGAAGCCGTCTGAGTAATGCGGTGTGAAGAACGACGAAGTGGGAAAAACGTCGTTGGACGGTAATATATACAGGAGATGCCGAACGGTCCGCATCATCACCGGGCTTGTCGTGCCCGGACGGTTGGACAAGGGAGGTGACATTGTATATGGTGTAGGCTCCAGAAAGGCCTGATGACCGCTTTGACGGTGAATGCACCAAGACACGGAACCCGGGGATCTTGGGCTGCCAGGAAGGACCTTCATCTACGAAGTGCCTATCGGCTTCCCCGATACCTAGCCTGTTGAGTCGAAGGTCCTCCGCGACGGAATCTGTCGTTGAGAAGCGGCCGTGAGAGATGGGAGTAGAACTCGCAGGTTCGTCCTCAGGAGGCGGAGCGCCGTTGAGGACCCACTCCTCCGCACCACTAGTGACAAATGCAGAGAATCGATTGATGGTTTTCCCACCAAGTAATCGTTGCCGGAAACTCGGAAGAACGTCTTGCCATTCTCCTGTAGTTTGTGGGACAAGCGGAGGAAGCTCTGAATCAGTGTTGCCCTTGGGAGACGGACGGGGCGTGACAGTGTCAGTGGATAGCTCCTTCGGTATCGGTTGACTGTCGGCTGGCGCAGAGAGGAAGTCGAAGGTGTGCTGGATCCCAAGACATCAGTTAAGACCATGGTTGACGCGGTCGCCCCCTCACCGTATAATAAGCCGTGGGCAGCAAACCAATCTTTCCATCCTCCGTCCTCACGAGGCTCCACCCATCCCCGACGTCTTGCTTCAGGACCTCGAGCTTGTCCCCAGCTTCGACAGTCAGCTCTCTAAACTCAGCCTTTCCCTCGAACTCGTACAGTGCGCGGGCTGACAAACCGCGTTGTCCGTATAAGTCGAGATGATCAGCTGGTTCATCGTCTGAGAGATATTCACGATCTAGATGCTCCGTCCATGCGACTGATGAGTTTATGCCGGCATCAAAGTCGTGATCGGAGCGAGGTCTTTGATCGAACGCAGGTGTCCGAGTGGTGGCAGAAGTTGAACTTTGCTTGGTCGTGCGAGGAAGGGTCGCCATCGCGTAGTTTCAATGCTGAGACTGACACATATATGACGCCTTGGCCAATCCCAAACACGTCGATTGCTCCATGTGCAATCTCACATTGTCCAACCGTACTTCGAGAATCCTCGAGATCACTTCGGTCGTTGTCTCGGTGGCAGCACTCAGTGGTAGGCAAGAGCGGCGAAGCACAATCAGAAGCAAGATCGACCTTGCCTGAACAAGCGACCAGTACTCGAGGTACATGGCTGGACAGCGCTACTTTCCTAAAGCATCCTATAAGATCACACTCATAGTTACACTTGTTCGTACTACTCCGAGACATCCGAATCCTTGCAGTCTGGGAACCCGAGGCTGCCGAAACCAGTCCAAGAGGGGTGGCAAACACGGAAGTGGTGTGTCTTGTCAATCCCGTGCAGGTCTTTAATGTCCTCCTCACGCAAGTCTATGACCTTTGCGTTGCCTTGTGCAAAAAGTCAACGCGGGCAGTCCAAAAGACTCCTAGCCACTCACTGAGGATACGCTCGTTCCTCACCGACTTGGGCAGCACTGCAAATTGAGCTAACTGAGCGAGGGACGGCGAGGAACATTACTATAAAGCTAACCTGTATGAAGAGGTTTGTTGGCGTGCAAAGAGATCAACACGTTGGCAGGCGAGACACCATACTTGGCGGCGATTCTGTTGACCACCTCGTTTTTCAACAGAGGGGAGTTGTCGGAACCAAGTGGTGAGTACGCTGTCAACACGATTCCTTTCTTCTGGCAGAATTCAACGACATCATGCTGGGGGCAAGACCTTCCAGGTGCTGTAATCATGCTTTCAGTCGTACGAGCGACTTTCAAAGACTCACGGATGGAGTTCGATCTGGTTCACCGCAGGAACCACTCGAGCAACTGGCAGGAGTCGCTCAAGGTATTCGACGGAGAAATTCGAGACGCCTAAAAACAGACGTGAGTGGTGTGCGCTCGCGACGATACTCTAGTCTTACCAATTGCCTTCAGTCTGTCTGGATTAGCAAAGTAAAGATCTTCCATTGCTTTCCACGTGTCAAGCCAATCATGCTCCTTGTCCGCCCTTCCATCTATTGTCATAGGGGCCGGGAAATGCATCAACCCTGCACATGGGATAAGCGTCTTGCGTTCAAATGCGAGAAGAGAGTCCGTACACAGATCAATGTAAGGAGTATAGAGCTTCTTGAGCGATGACACGAGAGCCCCTGGCGGATTTCTGTGATCTGGGTTATTGAGCTTCGTCGTCAGAAAGATCAGTGCCCTCGGAACCCCAGACGCTCTAATGCCTTGTCCGACTTCGGTCTCATTCTGATAACCGGCAGCAGTGTCGATATGTCGATATCCACTCCTCAACGCAAACTCCACTGCGTGTTCAACTTGGCCCGGTCGGGATTTCCAGGTGCCTTTGAGAGAGAAGCATCAGCTCAGCATCGCGAAAGCAGGGATCCGATCTACCGAGACCGACGGTAGGCATGCTGGCCCCTGTATTCAGCGACACGAAGGTGGTAGCAGGCATGTTGGGGATTTCGACTGACGAGTGGATACTGAGTCTTTATAACGTCCTCATGACACTCAGTCGGAGTTATTCATACTGACGTTCGTGCGGCGTGTATATTCGGGGCCCCATTTTCGCCTATGCTCTGCCTCATCAAGGCCACGAACCAACTGTTCTCAGGACAGCCATCACGGCAAAATCTTTGCTAGGTATCGATGGATTAAAGACAGTATGACAGCACAGCCAGACAACAAACCCACAAGCCTCCAAGGAGCATCTGATGCCATTCTATCCAAACCCACATCCGCGCCATAACTTCTGTCCCATTCATCTTGGTGGTCGGTAGGGGTGCAGGAGGCGATTTACCATCTACATTCTTCCCAAGCTGGGATGCCGCTATCCTTCGCATGCGAACATTGTACCACGCCGCACCAATGCTTGCGCCAACAAGCGGGATCTGGGGCACCCAAAACGGTAGCCGAATGTCGTCGTCTGGCTCATACGCGAAAGATTCATCGTCCAAGACGATCGGTGTACCACTGGCAGTGGCATCGAGGACTCTCTCCCGCAAAACTGCTGGTAGATCCGGACGCAAGAGCGAACCTCGTCCAATCCCAAGTAAGTCGGCATGACCAGCGTCCAATGCATTTTGGAGGTGCGATGGCGAGCGAAGACCACCCGTAAGGAGAATTAGAGGAACATTGTCATCTGCCAGAACAGTCGTCTTCAAACATTCCCGCGCCTTTTGCGCGAACTGAGCGAAGAAGGCTTGTCGAGGACTAGCTGCTTTGGTAGACATGAAATCTACAACAATAAGGTGAGTCTGGGGGCCCGAACGTCACCCGTAGGACGTACGCACCTGGTGACTCGTAATCACCTCCACTTATCTCGATAAAGTCCACCATCCCCCAAAGCGCGATCGTACGTATGTGATCAAGGACACGTTCAGTTTCCTCCAGTACTCTTTCGCTTGAGGGTCTCTCGCCTGCTTCCACATAATCTGCAGAGTTGACTTTTACGGCAATAATGAAGTCTTTGGGAACGATAGCACGGATGCCCTCGACGACTTCGCGCACGATACGGAGTGCGTTCGGTGATTCAATCGAATACTCGTCTTGCCGCACATTGCTCTATCGCGTATGGGGTGTCAATCAAGGCGTCCCCCGGATGACAAGGTCTTGGGAGATACCTTGGGATTAAGAAACTGGGCGAGAAGATCTGGTGGGGCTTTGAGTGTCATTTCAGGAAGACCGTGATATACTCACATCCATGCGCACAATGAAGCTGGACTCCATCAAAACCGGCTTGTAGAGCAGTTAACGCGCCTCTAATGAATGCCTGCTGTACTTGCTTGATGTCATCGAGAGTCATTTCCCGGGGTCGCTGAAACAGCGCGCGGAAGTAAGGATGCGGCGTGTCCTGCTGTTCTAGAGACGTAACCCCATGGTGAACAGGCTTGTTCGATCCAAGCCGAACGGGACTCGGCGCGATAGGAGGAACACCCAGCCTACGACCACCAATGACGTTTGGAGACTGACGACCGGCATGGGAGAGCTGCATGACGGCCAACGGACGCGTTGTCGGCTCGCACGAGCACTCTGCGTGTATTGTGCGAGCCAGCTGCTTGAATGGTGCTAATGTGTCCACGTTCAAGACTTCGGGGACTACGATGTCACGCCCCAACGTCAGGTGTTCCCGAGAGACCTGAACGTTGCCGGTAATGATCATCCCCCAGTCGTGCTTCGCCCATTCGGCGTAGAGACCCATATGGTACTTGTTTGGAGGGCCACCGTACATTTTGGCGAGGTGCTCGTACAGGGCTACCTGGAGTGTAGTGAGACGAGGGATACGGAAGTCACACAGGAGGACACGAACCTTGACCAATCTGTTGGTCATCGTGCGACCGCTACATGGGAGAGTGACTGGCGAAAGGATTTCAATGTCCATCCCGACGTGGTTGAGAAGGGAGCGGCATATGAAACTTGAGTGCCGATTACGAACCGAGCACTAGTCAAAGTCAAATGAAACCATGACCGACGCGACGCACTTGTCCAACGGCCCACGACTCCCATCTGTACTCAAATCCAGGCCCGCGACCCAAGACAGTGAGCGACGTCGTCTCCGTCGTGTGCACGCCTAACCATGATGTCCCAGCAACGACCACTCAGGAAGACATTGATGCAGGTCTTGGTTGGGTAACCAACCCCACAGAGTACGTCTCCGTCGCTTTCTTCTAGTGTAGAGCGAAACTCGATCCCACATAGAACGCCCATCTTTATCTGTGCGTTTCAAGGTACATCCTCTGCCATCTTTTTGCGCGTGTGCGTCGCTAACACGCTCAAGACTGCAATAGGCTATTTCCGTCTCGCGAGCGCGTTATGCTCCATCGCAAGCGCGACCACGATTCCGAGGACGATCGAGACATCTTGACGTGGAACGAGTAACAAGATACTGGCTATCATGTCTATTCACGGGGAACAACGGACGCAGACAATCAATCGTAGCCTTTTCCACTTCTCTGTTTCACTCTCTTCCCCTTCTTGTGATGCTTCTTCCCAACTCCTTCGCCATTCATAACCACGGCACCTCTCCCTGGTCCGAGCGGGGTGCCATCATTTGCCACCATATTTTGATGTGGATATAACCTCCCTCTCATGAATTCCTGTCCATGCCGCGCAGACCCTTGCAGGAACGGACGCGACGAAAGAGAGGGATCATGTGCGAAAAACTCCCTGTCTAGGGCAAGAGATTTCGCACCGTCCGCTTGGGTCGTCAAAATCGAGTTGTGGTCCAACGAGGGCGTAGGGACGGCGGCAACATATGTGTCAGCACCTTTCACGACGCGCGTGACAGGTGCCCGCTTCTTTCCTGCAGCGCGGATAAGCGACAGCTCGTGTGTCCGTTCGTTGAAGGACTCTTCTGACGTTCTCGGGGGTGGATGACAAAATAAGAGTTTTCCGTTCACGTAGTCTTTGAGAATGTATCTCGCTGCTCTTGCTTCGTCCGGATTTCCCTGCCCCGAACGCATAAAGCCTCGTGCGACTGCCCAGCGCGCATATTCGCATCAGTGAGACGATTTCACGTGAAAGGCACCACTCACTGGCGTAGGCGATCAACAAGTCCTCCGCTGTAACATTCCCATCTCCACCTTCCTCAACGCTCCTCACCTTGATACTCAGACCATATAACGCCTCTAGAACATTCTTGGGTATCCTCTTCACCACGAGTGCAACTGGTCCTGTATGTTCTCGCATTTGGTCGATGGGTAGCACGCCGTCACAAACTAGTGCCGCCTTGGTTGTTGCGAATTGCGGGAAAACCAGCCCCGGACAGTCACATAAGACAATGGTGGGAGACAGGTGAATGGTTTGGAAATGTTTGGTTTTGCCTGGTGTCGACGAGACGCTGACTTTTTTCTCTCCAAGGAGGGCGTTGATCGTACTTGATTTCCCGACGTTGGGATAACCAACAAGGCCCACCACGAGTTTTTCCGGTGGTTCGCCCGAGGGTCTCTTGAAAGCTACAATGTCGCGGTCAGGTAACGGCTCAACATGAAAACGGAGCTTTGCATACTTGAGAGATCCGGCGCAGCAGAGATGAAGAGGTCTTCGAGTTCCAATACGCTGAGCACTTTGGTCCTCGGATCCCGCCCGTCGGGTGTATCTTCTTCTGTAGGCACATATCGAAATCTCTCGTGATCGGATTCCGAGTCAATTTCAGAATCTGGTGGTACATCGTTGTCTTCATGGTCATCTGGCGTATGAGGGCCCTCCGAGTCCGATGATGATTCCGCTTCAGCTGTCGTACTCGAGTTCATCTTCTGTTGTTCCCCAGCCACATCTGACCGTTGATGAGGAGCACTCGATCCTGCTTCACGTTGTGCCAGGGATTCGCGCCGTGCTTGCTGTAAAGCAGCAGCATTTGCGGCTGAAAAAAACGCAAATCGGATCCCTTGTTCATCAAAGTAATCTGCCCATATTCGTCTACGACCCATAATCAATGTGGGCAATGAACTACAAAGAAGTGGCCCACCTTTGCGTAGCGGTCAATAGATCAGCCTTGTTTATCAGCAACAAACTCCTCCTCAACCCTTTCCCAGTCCCAGCCTCGCCTTCCGCTCCCTCCACGTCCTGCACATAAGACTCGAGATCCTCGCATCGAAATCCGAGAGGATTGCGTGCATCGACGATCTGCACCACGAGATGGGAACGATCGAGCACCCGCCAGAGTTGACGCCAGACTTCGATGTTGCGCTCAAAGGGCGTGAGGAGAAACTGTTCTTGTTCTTGTAACCTAAAAGGGTTCATAAACGCCCCATTGGCACCAAATGGAAATCACATACTGCGCCAATCCTCTTCTCCACTCCAGGAACGCGTCCTTTTCCTGTCGATCTAGTTGGGCAGTCGTTATCGTTTTCGTCCAGGGTGGTCTTCTCGGGACTCTCAAACGTTGTTTATTGGCCTGGTGTTTCTTCAGTGTAGATTGTTCCTCCGCCTCGGTGAGAAGGTAGGGATTCTGAGTGGATGTCGATTGGATGATTTTGATGTTGCGACGTTCTGCAACGTAACCCGGATGAGCTGTCGCGAAAGAAGAGATGAGGCATCGTACCGGCTGTAAATTCGGTGCCAGCCAACTGGGCGGCGTTCAGGAATGCGTCAAGATCTCGTTCCTGGGTGACAGACTTGAGACGAGACGCCGAGTCGAAATCCGTGGTATACTGTAACACAACGGTGTGTGAACGAATCACTACGATGGGGACAGTCTGAGGGGCGTACCAGGCCTGATT
>JBBPMA010001460.1:0-10712 GCA_038090075.1 Xanthoconium purpureum | reverse complement strand
GATCACCTGCCACACCAGTTTCGGCCCTGAGGATTGGCGCTGGAACGCAGCTAGAAACCAGTGAGCACAGATTCTTGTTGACCCCTACCTTTTCTCACGTGGTTGGGATCTCGCTTAGTCTACCCTGCTGTGGAGGCACACAACATCTCAGCCGTGTTGGGAGGTTGTCTGACTGTCGGCGCTGGTGAGTAATGCATATACGCTTCTTTTCTGACTATCGCGTACTCAGCGTTGAATCAGCCGGGGGGTTTATCCAGGCAGGAGGCTACAGTATGTGCGTGAAAGTTTCTGATCATGCCACTCTTATGCTCAATATCTACATCGAGTTAGACTCAGTCCAGCGCATGGCCTTGCTGTGAGCACTCTTTTTCCATGTGTAGCTTATGTACTCACAATGTCAGGTTGACCACCTCCTCGAGGTCGAAGTATGTCGTATGATCTCTCCTCTTCGCCCTTTCTGATGAGCTGGACTATTAGATTGTGACTGCCGATGGTGTTATCAGGACGATCAATGCCGTTCAAGACTCTGACCTATTCTGGGCGATACGTGGAGGAGGAGCAGGAAGCTGGGGCATCATCAGTGCGTTGCTCTCGTGTCGCCACAAAAAATGTGGGAATAACAAAGCATCGTTCCAGTATCTATCACTGTCGGCACACTGCCTCCAACGGCAATTAGTGCTTCCTCCCTGATCATCGCGCCGAACGCTTCGCAGGACATCCAGACCCTTGGAATCAACTTTATCGCACTCATTGGGAAGTACCAGAATCAGATCATCAATTCGGGTATCGCATCTACCACCGTGTTTGTTCGGGGTGTGTATAGCCTGGTGCGCATGCCCGACCAAGGCGAATGACTCAAGGCTTACGGTGTTCCGTAGAGCTTTATCTGGCCTGTTTCAGAGGCGTCCATATCGCAACTTTATCCACTTTTTGACGAAATACGCGCGCTCTCCGGCAACTACACTGTAGTGTCTAACGAGACACACTACTATCCGACCCTCACTGCTGCCATTGTGGAAAACGTGAGCCCCTCAGCGGATGCCGTCAGTTTCTATGGGGGCTCTACGGAACTTGCCTCTCGTTTCGTGCCCCAATCGATGCTCGAGGACCCTCGATCCATTCAAAGCGTCGCGCAAGCTATCTGGGAAGGGTTGCAGATCAACACAGCCCCATTGAAGGACAGCCCCGCTGGCGTTTTCGATGGTCAAGTTGGCGCGATCCTGTTTGGAGATATGCCCGCTGCCACGAAAGAACGCGTGAACGAGACGGGTGCGAACCCTGGTTTCTATGATGCTGCGTGGCATGTGCTTTACCCCGGGTAGGTCTTTGTTCTCGTCGAATTGCGTCTTGGGTTTCGATGACGTATTGTTTGCAGGTCGTGGACCCTTGGAACGAGTGAGAGTACGTATGCCTCTATAGTTCACTCCGTGCACAGTGCAGTGAGCCCTTTGACCGCCCTTGGGCTCACGGCTAGCTTCCAAAACGAGGGAAGTGCCTGGGAGACTAATTGGCAGGAAGGTCAGGAATAACAGTGCCATGTGTTTCTCGGGCGTCCTAATGACTTTGCGTTTCAAGCCTTTTTCGGTTACAAGTACCACCGATTACAGCAGATCAAACAGGAGTACGATCCCAACAATTGTACGTATTTACAAACGATTTTGATTCTGTACGCTGACGATCGTTGTCGCATCTAGTCTTTACCACGTTTAAGGTTCGTACCGTGCCACCAGTGAAACTGTGAACGGTAGGACTGACTCTGTCGGTAACTAGGGCGTCGGCTCCGCAACGGGCTCACCAGTTTTTTCGTGCTACCACCACCATTGAAGGGCACCTCATCTCAAATAGGGTTGCTAATCTTCGATGTAACAAATACCCCTCACGTGTCTACATACGTATGTTAAGATATTCTTAATGGATGTTCTCAGATGTTATAGTCATTGGTGTGCTTCGGAAACCCTGGAAGACTTCCCAGGGATTGTGGTGGCAAGTGGTGGCGCTCAAATGGACGCGGCGAAGTTGGTAGACGAGCAGGGCAATTGTCAATCTGGGTAAGGGTTGAGAGCGACTGCGCTCGAACGGACATGGCGAGGGTGATTGCCGAGTGGTGGCACCCGAGAAGCCCGACCTGGGAAAAAATGTGAGTGGCGAGTGAATGTGTTCGAACAGAGGTAGGGTGGGTGTGGTTGACCGGTCAACCAGCAGTGGGGCTCGAGCGACTGCGATGGCGGCGAGAGGCGAGCAACTGTGCTTGAACGAACATGACAGCGACCAGCGCTGGCGGCGCTCAAACGCCGAAAAGGGATAAGGACGGTGACAGGCGAGCAATTGCGCTCGAATAGACACGGCGGGTGTGATGAATGTTCCGATCAGAGCCCACCGACGGACCTACGGGAATTTGCCAGCGGACGCCTTCGGATTTCGTACTCTTTGCGTCATCTTGCTGATGTGCTGACTACATAGACACTGCCTTCACTGTCCGAGTCTGGTGTCAATTGGAAGTTTGGAAGCTTCTAACCATGTCGAGTAGGCGAAGAACACGGAACCAAACAAACCCAAGCTCTTTCTTGCGGTTATGACCTTCACTCAGCACCTGTTCTATAGATACTTCGGGCTATGGAGGTAGACCGGGTCCGTACCGCCCGATCCATATCAGCCACGTCACCACATGGTCCATCAGGACTTATTACTCTAGCGCGACACAGCTGGCACCCACGCGGGAGACTCGGACGTTAAAAGATGCGTCTTCAAGTTGTCGTGTCCATATCGGCGTGGGTTGGGGCAAGATGATGAGTCTCAGTATTCCTGACATTCCTCCCATAGCCAAGATATCCTTGATCGGGATATGGATTGGGACTGTTTTATACGGTATGTCTTGTATCGTCTTCCGCGTCATCACGGCCCGTTTTCCGCTGACACTCGCATTATCTAGGTATCAAGTAAGTCCCCGTGCTTGCAACGAGCCCTTGGAATGGCAGTCATGAAGCTGTGGCTGTGTCATGTACGGACTATGCATGTTCATCGTCGTACGTGGAGGCAAGGTTGCTTCTCTGCGTTGGTAGGTTTTAGCTCACCTCATAAGATAGGCAAAGACTGATCACGCACGTGTGCAATTGTTAGGGTTCTCGTACTGGTGTGCACTATAAATTTCCTTCTCTCCACAGTCCATGTAGGGGCGTCTCTACAACAATTGCTCGACGCATTTGTCTATGCACCAACGGATGTACCAGACTACTCTACAACCTATTGGCTCAACTTATCCGTCCCACCTCGCCTGCTTAAAGACGTCGTGTTTGTCACTCTGGTATGCAACCCTTTTATGTTGTCAGTGCAACTACGTCGTGCTCAACAGAATACTGAAGGTCGTCACCTATTACTTCATCCTGGTAAGTTTGGTGGTCACGATGATGTGGATACTCAAATACACACTTTTCATTACGAGATTTGGCGACTTTTTGTGGTTTTCTTGTGCGACTGGAGGGTTGTCATATTTCCTGTAGGCAATCAATCATGAAGCTCATCTGCCTTCTTACTGAGACCGTGCGACAGAGCATACTTGCGGTTGGTGTTGCGGGTTTGTAGCCCCTTTAACTCGTGCTTGACACACTCTGACACATTCCTAGGTCCCGCTTATGCCGCTGTATCCTCCTTCTCGAACGGGCTTCACGATCCAAGAACGACTACCCTCATTATCACCGCATGGGCGTTCGGATGCATTCTCAATGTGTCCATCACAGTAACGATTGTGGCGCGCCTGTGGGGGATGAGTCGGAAGGTAGCTTCTTTAACAGCTACTTCTAGCAATCGATTTGCATCCACAATACATGCCATCATCGAATCGGGTGCCATTGCTACAGCTTGTAGTGTTGTAGTGCTTGCACTTTTCGTATCAAGTAGCCCTTTTGCGTTGGCCGCACTCGACGTCTTTTCTCAAGTGACCGTAGGTGTCTACTTGTCGTACCTTCTACGTGCGCTGAGTCGCTCCGTTTTTGCAGGGGTTACTCCCAGTTTTAATCGTCGTGCAGGTTGCGACAACTAGTCGATATCATTACCCAAACATCGATTCCTTGAAGACGATACACACAGCGCAGGATGAGATCAGATTCCGAGTGGATGTTTCTACAGAGCAGGAATCACAGGGGCACGTTTTCGTTGATACGACACTTTCTCGCTCACTGACACCTGCGCATGTTGCCGACGTTTGATGACGGTTTACCAAGTATTCTTACGAAGCATGGAGAATCGTTGTATTTAAGCATGTCTATTTCTGGTCGGCGCGAGGGTATCGCCCTTGAGGTCATGGTGTTCAGCCAGGGACAGACATCCCAATTATCTGGTTTCCATAAGAGGCCACGAAGTTGACCTAACCACGGGAAGGACAGACCCGGCATGATGAGCAAAGGCTACACCATATCTTTCACTGGTTGATATCCTGGCACGGTGGACAGCAAGGTTCATGGAGACATATCGACGTCGAGCTGAATGATACTGGACAGCCGGCAGTGATTCGACTCGATGATTCCCATCTTCCTTCTTGCGACTCGGATGGCCCTCGAAAACGGGGTGTCGGGGACTCAGTATTTTTGGATTGAAGCCTTCATGGTCTTTGGTATCTTATGGCATCAGACTGCGAGGCGACCTGGGGACCGGAGGCCCACCTTTTGGTTCCATTCTCGTGAGGGCCAGTTGCTGACATCAGGAGGACTCTGGCAAGTGCCCGACCCTCGTACCACAATTGGTTTCATCTAGAGGACTGCTAGGATATCAAAAGTAATATCTTCTGGCGCCAGAACACGAGGAAAGTAATGCCGACGAGCCATTCAGGATGGCTGCAGTCGTAGCAAACACTGGGGTAAACACGAGACTGTACCTTGAAAACCATTCATCAGACAGCTACCAGCACGCTATCATGCGTACGTACCTTCCTAACATTGTCTTCAAGCAGCAAGCAGCAAGAATGATAGAGCGAACCTCGAGAACAGTAAAGAAAGGGAGTAACAACGCAAGACTAGTGATCTTGATCCGGTGCTGATTAAAAACTTATGTAAATTACTAAGCACCGAGTAAGCGAACCACATGGAACCAAATAACGCTCACTCAGCATCCATTCCATTGGATTGTTCGGGTTACGGCCACAAGACTAGCAGATAATAGTCACCTCACTATCAGGACTTACTCTAGTGCGACACAGCTACCAGCACTGGAGACGTTAAAAGATGTGTCTTGTGGTGTCCATATTGTTGTGGGTTGTTGGCAAGATGATGAGGCCCAATACTGCTGACAGTCCTCTCATAGCCAAGATATCCTTGATTGGGATATGGATTGAGACTGTTTTATATGGTATGTCTTGTATTGTCTTCCAAGTCATCACGGTATTTACCGTCGACACTTGAATTATCCGCAGGTATCAAGTAAGTCCGTGTGCTTGCATCGAGCTCTTGGATGGTAGTCATGAATGTGTAGCTGCGTCATGTATGCACTATGTATGTTCATCCTCTTGTGTGGAGGCAAGATTGCTACACTGCGTTGGTAGGTTTTCGCTCATCCCGTACGACCGGCGTACCACTGACCACGCACACGCGTGATTGCTAGGGTTCTCATAGCGGGATGCACTATCCATTTCCTTCTCTGTACGGTTCATGTAGGGGCATCTCTACAACAATTACTCGACGCATTTGTCTATGCACCGGAGGATGTACCCGACCACTCCACGACCTATTGGCTCGAATATTCCACCCCACTGCGCCTGCTCAAAGACATTGTGTATGTCACTCTGGTATGCAACCTTTTTATGTTGTCAGTGCAACCAAGGTTTTGCTCAACGCAATACTGAAGGTCCTCTTCCATTACCTCATCTTGGTAAGTTCGATGGTTACAATGATGTGGCTACTGAGATGCACACTTGTCATTATGAGATTTGGCGACTTTTTGTGATTTTCTTGTGCGACTGGAAGGTCATCATACTTCCTGTAGGCAATCAATCATTAAGCTCATATGTTAAAATATTTTTACTGAGACTGTATGACAGATCATAATAGCAGTCGGTGACGCAGGTTTGTAGCCCCTTCAAGACATGTTTGACACTCTCTGATATTTTATTAGGTTCCGCCTATGCCGCTGTATCTGCGTTCTCGAACAGTCTGTACGCTTCAGGGACAACCACCCTCATTATTATCTCATGGGGGTTTGGATGCGCTCTCAATGTGTTCATCACAGTGGCAATCGTGGCGCGTCTGTGGTGGACAAGTCGCATGGTAGCTTCTTTAACAGCTACAACTGCGAGAAATCGATTTGCATCCACAACATATGTCATCATCGAGTTGGGTGCCATTGCTACATTTTGTGGTGTTCTGGTCCTTGCATTCTTTGCATCACGTAGCCCTTTCGTGCTGGCTGCATTCGATGTCTTTGCTCAAGTGGTCATGGGTGTCTTCTTGGTGCACCTTCCCTTGCGCGCATTGAGTCGCTTTGCTTTGGCAGGTATTACTTCCACTCTTAATCGTCGTGCAGGTTGCGACAACTGGCCGATATCGTTATCCAAGTATTGATTCCTTGAAGACGATACACGCAACGCAGGACAAGATGAGATTCCGGGCGGGTGATTCTATAGAACAGGACCTGCAGGGACACGTTTTCGTTGATACAACACTTTCTTGCTCACCGACATCTGTGTACGTCATTGACGTTTGATGATGATTTACCAAGTGTTCTTACAGCCAAGTTTCTCCATCATATGTTACAAATTCTGGACTCCCGTTAGATGTATTGCACAGTCACATCTTAGATTACCATGTCACTGCTATGTTACTGTCAAGCTAGCAAGCGTTTGGGGTGATGGCCCCGCACTCGTTGACTATCATTCTAGGCATTCTTCAGTCGGTCACCATTATCATCAAGCCATCAGGGATCTCCATCCCCATTTCCAATTGACGCCACAAATTTGCGCCTGGGGATGCTGCTCAGCCAGAACGCAGAGATCCCAACCATCTGGTTCAAGGTAAAAAGCTGTGAAGTTGATCTGGCCATGAGAGGGACGGACCGGGTTCTTCGTGCCCTTCAAACAGAACGATTTAACGAGGGCTGATCACCAGAATGCGCAGACGAGCCGTCGCTGACGTACACCACATCTTTCACTGGATGGTATCCTGACAAGGTCGTGCAGACATATTGACGTTGAGCTGAATGACAGCGGGCAGGTGGTCGAGTTTAATGGTTTACCTTCAGTGGGGGAGCGTCTAGGCAGGGTTTCGTACTACTACGTCATTCTTACATCGCATGCTCGACTCACACCCAGGGAAGGACAGGTCGCCCAAAGCTTCTTCGTATCCTCAAGAGTCAACAAGTATGCATAGGCAAACAATGATGGATTTGACGAGTGCCCGAACACTTTTACGGAAACTACGATTGGCTTGTGTTGTCGTAGACCTTGATGCAGCTCGGTGCACGCCCACACATTATAGGCTGACCAAATATTCTCACTGCAATGGCAAGGCTGTACAGTATCTGTCTTGGGAGAGGGATCGGTGACAAGTGCCTGGTGAGGACCCTAAGGAAAACATGTCAAACAAGATGGTCATCCACATCAGCAACCAGAAACACGACGCACTCAACCAGTAATTAAAACGTCTAGAGTCTCGGCGGGGATACTCGCAGCCTAAGGTCCATCATTTTCGACTATACTAAGCGAAGTTCGCCACTCACTTTCTGTAATAATATCACCTTTCAAAGACATGGGTATGTAAATAGCTGATCAACGGCCATCAGTACGGAAGTCGGAGTTGATGGTGGTCATAGTGGTGAAACATGAACTGCGTGTAAGTTGTCCTGGAGTTTTTTTTGGAAAATGAAGGAAATTGGAGACGTAGACGTTGACTGCCAGTCCCGAACCTCGCACCCTCACAAGCCCAGCCACCTTATGTAACATGGTGTTGTCTACTGTTGCGGTGTTGCATGTACACAGATGTTCTCTTTCGATCATGCATCTCCATATCATATCCAATCAACTGTACGGCCAGCGCTATGGGCAATTGCCGCATGAGGACGTCAAGATCGGTTTCCTCGTTGGTGGGTGTTGATAGGCTAATTGTGATTTGGAGCCTTTAGGGTACTTAATCATCAGCGTCCTTGGCCTGGATAAGGCAAAGTTCAATGTCAACCTCTACAGACTACAGCATATACCGAGGTCAGAACTCGTTCGACCTCACCGAATCCTGGGCATGAACTGCATTGATCGGAGTGAGTCCTAAAGTGTGCGGGAGAAAACCGTTGATGGTCAGCGCTCTGAGGTGGTCCCATAGCGAGCAAATGAGGTGTCTGGGGACGTACGAGGATGCTCCACTCAATTTGCCAGCGGACGTCTTCGTATTTCGTATCTTCTGCGTCATCTTGCTCGACATGCGCCCGGGAAGCCTATATACGTAGTCACTGCCAAGCTTCACCGTCCGGTTCTCGTGGGAGGGAAGGTGACAGCGGGCTCAAACTGGAAGTCCGGAAGCTTCTTGAATTAAGCATCCAAGTAAGCGAACAACACGGAACCAAACAACGCTCACTCAGCATCCGTTCTATTGGATTTTCGGGTTATGGTCACAAGACTAGCAGATCGCCACGTCACCACCGGGACTTACTCCAGTGCGATACAGCCACCTGCGCCGGAGACGTTAAAGATGCGTCTTGTGGTGTCCATATCGGCGTGGTTTGTTGGCAAGATGATAAGTCCCAATACTGCTGACAGTCCTCCCATAGCCAAGATATCCTTGATCGGGATATGGATTGAGACTGTTTTATACGGTATGCCTTGTATCGTCTTCCAAGTCATCACGGTGTTCACCCCCGACGCTCGCATTATCCGCAGGTATCAAGTAAGTCCGTGTGCTTGCATCGAGCTCTTGGACAGTAGTCATGAATTTGTAGTTGTGTCACGTACGCACTATGCATGTTCATTCTCTTGCGTGGAGGCAAGATTGCTACGCTGCGTTGGTAAGTTTTCGCTCATCCCGCACGACCAGCGTACCACTGACCACGCACGCACGCGATTGCTAGGGTTCTCATAGCGGGATGCACTATAAATTTCCTTCTCTCCACAGTCCATGTAGGAGCGTCTCTACAACAATTACTCGACGCATTTGTCTATGCACCGGCGGATGTACCCGACTACTCCACGACCTATTGGCTCAACTTATCCGTCCCACTGCGCCTGCTCAAAGACATTGTGTATGTCACTCTGGTATGCAACCTTTTTACGTTGTCAGTGCAACCAAGGTTTTGCTCAGCGCAATACTGAAGGTTCTCTCCCATAATCTCATCTTGGTAAGTTTGATGGTTACAATGATGTGGCTACTGAGATGCGTACTTGTCATTATGAGATTTGGCGACTCTTTGTGGTTTTCTTGAGCGACTGGAAGGTCGTCATACTTCCTGTAGGCAATCAATCATCAAGCCCATATGTTAAAATCTTTTTACTGAGACTGTACGACAGATCATAATAGCGGCTGGTGACGCAGGTTTGTAGCCCCTTCAAGTCGTGTTTGACACTCTCTGATATTTTATTAGGTTCCGCCTATGCCGCTGTATATGCGTTCTCGAACGGTCTGTATGATTCAGGAACAACCACCCTCATTATTATCTCATGGGGGTTTGGATGCGCTCTCAATGTGTCCATCACAGTGACAATCGTGGCGCGTCTGTGGTGGATAAGTCGCACGATAGCTTCTTTAACAGCTACAACCACGAGAAATCGATTTGCATCCACAACACATGCCATCATCGAGTCGGGTGCCATTGCTACAGTTTGTGGTGTTCTGGTCCTTGCATTCTTTGCATCACGTAGCCCTTTCGCGCTGGCCGCATTCGACGTCTTTGCTCAAGTGGTTGTGGGTGTCTTCTTGTCGCACCTTCTCTTGCGCGCATTGAGTCGCTTCGCATTGGCAGGTATTACTTCCACTCTTAATCGTCGTGCAGGCTGCGACAACTGGTCGATATCGTTTCTCAAGCATTGATTCCTTGAAGACGATACACGCAGCGCAGGACGAGATGAGATTCCGGGCGGGTGTTTCTACAGAACAGGACTCGCAGGGGCACGTTTTCGTTGATACAACACTTTCCCGCTCACTGACGTCTGTGCACGTCGTTGACGTTTGATGATGATTTACCAAGTGTTCTTACGGCCAGGTTCCTCCAGCGTATGTTACAAATTCTGGACTCCCGTTAGATGTATTGCGCAGTCACATCTTAGATTACCATGTCACTGCTATGTTACTGTCAAGCTAGCAAGCGTTTGGGGTGATGGCCCCGCACTCGTTGACTATCATTCTAGGCATTCTCCAGTCGGTCACCATTATCATCAAGCCACCAGGGATCTCCGTCCCCATTTCCAATTGACGCTACGAATTCGCGCCTGGGGATACTGCTCAGCCAGAATGCAGGCATCCCAACCATCTGGGTCAAGGTAAGAAGCTTTGAGGTTGATCTGACCATGAGAGGGTTGGACCAGGTTCTTTGTGCCCTTCAAACAGAACGATTTAACGAGGGCTGATCATCGGAATGCACAGTTGATTCAGAGCCATCACCGACGTACACCACTGGATGGTATCCTGACAAGATCGTGCAGACATATTAACGCTGAGCTTGTGAAACCGGGCGGTCTAGACAATGGATGTAAATACTAACTCATGTCAGTAAGGTAGATATACAGTAAGTAGCTGTGGCTTACCTCCAGT
>JBBPMA010001459.1:0-10716 GCA_038090075.1 Xanthoconium purpureum | reverse complement strand
CTGGCAAACTCCTCAGGCACATCGTCCATCGTGCATGAAGAGACGCACCAACCTCTCTTGTCGATCTTGTCCTCTGTCGTCGAAACTGTCGTACACCTACGTAGTCTGGGTCACAAAGTCGTTCTGATT
Source organism: Xanthoconium purpureum (assembly GCA_038090075.1). Classification (NCBI taxonomy): domain Eukaryota; kingdom Fungi; phylum Basidiomycota; class Agaricomycetes; order Boletales; family Boletaceae; genus Xanthoconium; species Xanthoconium purpureum. The sequence goes on along the minus strand of JBBPMA010001459.1, from coordinate 10,587 downwards.
AGCTCTGGCGCCATCGGTGTCGGTCTCCGAACGATGGCAATTCCCCAACGCCCCAAAAGTCTCTCCAAGAAACAAGTCAGTCGTACATCCTGGCACAGTTGTGTTTCTTTCCTTTTGCTCACCCGGATAGCGGAAAGGCTCTTTCGGCGATTGGCCAAGGACGACTCATTGCGCTCTGGGACAACCTGTTTGGTCAATTCGATCAACGGACGGCACAGATTTTGCTCACGCGAGGTGATATTTCGGACGTGCGCACGTCTCGTTTCTCATCCCATGTGCGCCGTTTCTCAGACGCGTTTCTGGCAGCGGACGCGATACTTGAACGCGGTCAACACGATCAGGGAACTCCTAAGTATGGGCGTAGTCCCCATCGTGAACGAAAACGACACGATCTCTGTCAGCGTACGTCGGTGTTCTTTACGCCTTCTATGCCGGTTGGTTGAGGTTGGCGCAGGAAATCAAATTTGGCGACAATGACACGCTCTCTGCCATCACGTCGTCCATGATCCACGCTGATTATCTCTTCTTGCTTACGGACGTTGACGGACTGTACACGGCGAACCCGCGAAAAGACCCATCTGCGAGAAAGATTGACGTTGTGACGTCCGTCGCAGACATCAGAACTCAAGGTCATCCTTGCGCATCTCTTTGCATGTTGCTGGTTCTGATTTTTACCACAGTCAGCACGTCTACGTTGGGCTCCAATCTAGGTACTGGCGGGATGGAAACGAAGCTCATTGCGGCGGAAATCGCGACGGGTGCAGGTGTGACGACGGTGATCACGTCGAGCAAGCAGCCCTCCACGATCGTGGATATCATCGATTACTATACTCAACTTCGGTTCCAGTCAGTCCCGTCGTCTGGTGTAGCAAGCCCAGTGCCGAAACTCCAAACAATAGACCTTGACCATGTCAACGCAACGTTGAGTTTACGACGACCACCGCATACGGTTTTCAAACCTTCTGCAACGCCAACGCGGGATCTGAAAGCGTGGACCAGTCATACTCTGTACCCAGCCGGGGGTGTCATCATCGACAGCGGCGCGTACGCGGTGCTGTCGCGTCGGGAATCTGGGGGGCGGTTACTTCCAGTAGGTGTGCTTGGCGTCCGCGGATCGTTTGCATCAGGACAAGCCGTCCGTATTCTCGTTCGTAGCATCCAGGAAGGAGTGTCCGGAGAGAAGCCGCCGACGCTTCCTGATCCCAAAGATTCCGAGAACGTGATCGCGTCGCTCTCGCGATCGAGCTCGTGTTCATCCATAGTGAACGATCTTACGTCGGACACGCAGACTATCATGGACGACGATTTTCATCTGACGGAAGAGGTGGAAGAGAGTGATACGTGGGAGGTGAAAGAGGTTGGACGGGGCCTTGCAAATTACAATTCGGTGCAGATTTCGCGGGTCAAAGGCTTGAATAGGTACGTGGGCGTCGCGTCTTCTCATGGTCGCGCTTGCGATGAGCTCTTCTCTAGCACGCGCATTCCCCAGCTTTTAGGCTACGCGGATACGGAGTATGTGGTCGAGAACATTACGATCCGGAGCTGAGCGGCGGTGGCTGTGTAATTGTATTTGGCCTTGTTGTATCCCAACCATATCAGCTATGGAAGATCGATTTTGCTTCGTTCCAGAAAGAATTTACACATGTATCACGGAAATTCCATCAGATTACTTGCGGGCAAGTCTCGTTCAGACATGGCCGATACTCAGCTGATACAGCATCCAGGCAACAGTCACCCAGAGCTCGCCCAATCCGTGGCCGAGCGGTGAGCTGCACCTTGCCATGCAGTCCACGGACTGCTAATCCCCACCCACAGGCTTGGAGTAATCCTCACTCCATGCGTGCCCCAAAAGTTTTCCAATGGCGAGATCAATGTCAAAATAGCCGAATCCATTCGCGAGGAGGATGTGTTCATCATCCAGTCGGGGTGCAGCGACGTCAATGACAACCTGATGGAACTCCTCATCCTCATCTCCGCCTGTAAGACCGCCTCGGCGCGTCGCATCACCGCCGTGATCCCGTGTTTTCCCTATGCACGTATGGACAAGAAGGACAAGTCGCGTGCACCCATCACGGCTAAACTTGTTGCCAATATGCTGGCTGTCGCAGGATGCGACCATGTGATTACCATGGATCTGCACGCAAGTCAGATACAAGGTTTCTTTGACATACCCGTAGACAACCTCTTTTCGGAGCCTTTGATGATATCATACATCAAGACGCGTGTCGAGGGATGGGAGGACAGTATTATCGTCAGTCCTGATGCTGGTGGTGCAAAAAGGTACGTGATTATCCCCGAAATGGAGGACTCGTGTTGTGCCTCGAGGCGCTTATATAGCCTCCTAGGGTTACAGCAATCGCAGACAAACTCGGCGTTGAATTTGCCTTGATTCATAAAAAGCGTGATGGCACGGCCGAGAATGCACCTGAGCGAATGGAGTTGTTAGTTGGTGATGTAGGAGATAAGGTATGCCCCTTTTATGTTTCAGGTTTTTTTTTGTCCTCCTTATTGAACCCGTATCAACAGGTTGCTATTTTGGTCGACGACATGATTGATACTGGACACACGCTGGAATTGGCGGTGCGAACACTGCAAGACAAGGGTGCGAAGACCATCCACGCACTAATATCTCACGGTGGGTGCCTTAGTGCTCACGCGAGTCGCAAACTCTAAATCGCTATCGGCTAGGATTGTTTGCAGAAGCGAACATGGAGAGCCTACAGAACCTTTCATTAGAACACATAGTGGTATGTACATTTTTGTGGGCCATACGTTCAGTTGAATAGAGCGCGCATAGGTTACCAACACGATACCTCAAAAACAACACAAAGCTCAGTGTCCAAAGATCATTACGATAGACATCAGCTCGACGATCGCGGAGAGCATTCGGAGAACACACAATGGAGAGAGTATCAGTTTGCTATTCGGTGAATGGGCGGATGGCAGGAATTTGGATTTAGTGATCTAGGACACTTTTCATGGTTGCTTCTCTTATCCTATCAATATCTATGGAACTCGTCGACTGAATAAATAAGATAATCAATATACATATCTGCCACCACGGCTTCTCGGCCAGGTGTGGCTTGCCAGTTATTACAGGCTCAACAATTTAGGCTGTGTACCCAGCGGACAACCAACAAGTGTATGTGAAACTGCCAGCTCTGCGGCATCATTCCTCGAATCCTCAGGTCTCAAGTTCGTCAACTTCCCCTAATGATGAAACACTTTCAAGATCTGACTGGTCTAGTCTAGCACTGGGCAGACCGTCGCAGAGAACATTTGAAAAACGTGCGGCGCAGCAGTAACATTGTGGTGACTTTTTTGATGGAATGTCCCGTCAATTCTGTGGGTCATCATATCGATCTCACCCCAGGTGTGCGTGGTACATACGCATGGAGACTGCCGGAAGTTTCCAATGTGGCGGTCTCGGCAATCACTAACCAAAGGTTTACCGAGTTGGTTAGCAACTCACATTGCTGGCAATGGTCCTGAGAATCAGATCCAGACTCCAAACATGGGTTTTCTGACACCCCTTTAGCGCCTGGATGGTCATGCGACACGCAACGAACGACATTTCGGTCTTGCCTTGCATCATCGCCGTACTCATCTTATCGCTACGTCTCAGGATGGATTGTGGGCGGCTACTTAAACCCGCCGGCTTCCGAAATTCGCTTCCCAGCCTGAGAAGCATTCGTCCTCGCCAGCATATTCCTCCCGTTTCTCCCCAACATGTCTGGGAGTCTGTGGGCCCGTTTTCGGAAGACCGAGAGTGATGAGGGTAGTTTGGACCGTGATGTAGGTGAGAAGCAACCGGGTCAGGATGGCGCAGAGGTTGCCGATGTGGGTCCCGGTGGACTCTCGTTCGAGGAAGGTACGTTGGTTCGCTCATTTGTCACCCTTCTTCTCGATCGAACGAATTTCATATTTGAACAGACACTGCTGGAGGACTTGGCCGTCATCTCGGCGTCACTTCATGCACGCTTCTCATCGTCGGACGCATCATCGGTACCGGCATCTTCTCGACACCATCTTCGATTTTGAGCGGAGTAGGCTCCGTTGGAGCATCTCTCATGCTTTGGGTTCTCGGATTCGTTCTCTCCTTTTGTGGGTTGTTTATCTGGCTCGAGTTTGGGACGATGTTTCCGCGGAGTGGTGGGGAGAAGGTTTACCTGGAGGCAGTTTATACGAGACCGAAATACCTCGCTACGGTTGTGTTCGCTGCGAACGCGATCTTGCTTGGATTCACTGCGAGTGGGTGTATTGTGAGTGCGGATTGGGGTTCTGCATTTGGTCTGACAGGCTGACTTTGGATGATGCACAGGTCTTCGCGAGCAAGTAAGTGACTTCATTCAATCTTCTAGGTGCGTCTTGACGTTGTCCTAGCATCCTTGTCTCAGCGGGCAAGGTTGCAACAAATTGGTCTGAACGTGGTATCGCTCTTGGAGGTGCGTTTCGTCTTATTCGCACGAACATTCACCTAATACCGTTTCTAGTGATGATTTTTGTAACGCTTCTTCACGGCCTTACGCCACGCGCTGGCGTATATATCATGAACGTGCGCATATGACCATTCTTCCTTTCTACATATGCTCTATTGACATAATATCTCAGTCGCTAGCGATTTTCAAGATCTTTATTCTTCTCTTCGTTGTGATAACGGGTTGGGTTGTGCTCTCGGGAAAAACCCATATCGCCAATCCCGAATCCAGCTTCGTCAATGCGTTCGCTGGTAGCTCACACAGCAGTGGCGATGTGAGTGGTTTTAGTCGATGATCATCATTCAGTACCAACGACGCAACACAGTATGCGACAGCAACATTCAAGGTCTTGAATGCATACACTGGCTGGTCGAACGCCAACTATGTGCTCAACAACGTTCGAAATCCAGTGCGGACACTCAAGATCGCCGGGCCCCTCGGACTGGGTATCTGCGCTGGTCTGTATCTCCTTGCAAATATTGCGTATTTCAGTGCGGCAACAAAGGCTTGTGGTTTACTTGTTCTGTTGCGATTGTTGATGTGATTGCTGTTGGTGATAGGCCCAGATAGACTCTTCTGGAGTAACCGTGGCTGCCTTGTTTTTCAAGAATGTGTTCGGAACAGCGGCGGAGCGTGCGTTGAGCGTTTTTGTTGCTCTCAGGTAGTGTACAAGTTCATTGACGTCTTATATGGCGAGTCCGTCGACTTTGCTTGCTGACCAGTGGACTTTGATGACGCTAGTGCATTAGGAGTAAGTGTTTGCATGTCAGACAGCGTGAATCATGACTAACCTCACCTTAGAACGTCATCACGGTGGTACGTACGGATGCTTTAGCTGTTCTTGTTGATGCTCATGACGTTCAATAGACGTTCACTGCTTCCCGCGTGAACCAGGGTAAGTACACATGTAATCCTATGCATTTCTCCAAGTCATTTACGTTCTGTGACTTCATTTCAAACAGAACTTGCCAAGGAGGGGATTCCTCTTCCATTCGGCAACAAATTCTGGGCGTCAAATTGGCCCACAGGAGAGTCGCCGCTACCCGGACTCATCATTCATTTGATCCCTTCAGTGAGTACACGGTCTCGGTCATCTCCGAGGAACGATTTTATTCAACTACGGGCGTAGGTCATTGTGATTCTCGGACCACCTACCAAGGTCGTATATCCCTTCATATTAGATGTGGAAGGATACCCTAGTCAAATTATCAATTTCTTCATTGTCATCGTATGTCACCCCTCCTCGTTCCGAATTCCGTTTCCATGTATGATGACCCTTGTGTAGGGTCTCTTTTGGATGCGTTGGAAGAGGCCAGATGTCCCCAGACCATTCAAGGGTAAATACCTAGATTCTACTCTGAGAGAAACGGGAACTGATTCACGTTGTCCCAGTCTGGTTGCCGCTCGCATTTTTCTATCTCGCTGCAGCCGTGTTCCGTGAGTACCATATTTTTCTAGGCTCCACCAAAGGCACTGAGGTGCAACGTCTGGCAGTGCTCATCGCACCATTCATGCGCCCAGCCAATAGGGTAGGAGACACGCCCCCTCTACCCTACTATCTGTATGTCGCATACCATATTTTCTTCGGGGATGCACACTGAGCTACATGGGTAACCACAGGTACTGCCTCGTTGGCATTGGCGTGATGTTTGTCGGAGTAGCTTACTGGGCGGGGTGGCGTATTTTATTACCCAAGGTATTCGGGTACGAGCTCGTCCCGCACAAAGAGAAGCTCGGAGATGGCACGGTGGTGACCACGGTACGTGCCGAGGCCTTTAAACACGTTGAATTTAACTGATCTGATCGCTCGTTCAAGTTTTCGCGTCAGAAAATCCAATGATTACCTTGGAAAATTGGCATTCGTCACACCGCCGTACTAAATATATAGGATGTTACCACTGTACTGGTATATTAATTCCAATGCGACATTCATGCATATGATCGTACCCGAAATGCATGCCAGCCGGATGTGTGTTCTCTCACGCGTGGCGCCTGTCGAACTGGTGGACTTCAAGTTCGAACCGGAAACTGTGGCGTTCCTTGTGGCACTCTTAGTTTGTGTAGCGCTGGAGTCGGGACACGAGATTGAGGTCGGGGCTCGCTACCGCTTGTAATCGTGTTCAGAGGTAAAGAGTGAAGGAGGTGGGCTAGTGTGTGCGGCATGGCCACTGTAAGAGCGGTATTTAGTGTTGTTTGCAGGCCTTCGACTTTGATGCTTCCTGAAACGTCTTGGCATCTCCATCCACTCGTGCTACGCCAGCGGTCTAGAACACATATGGCATGCTCGCTTGCGTTTTTCCTCCATATAACCCTCTTATCGCCACGTATGAACCAGGTCAGGACAGTACATAAATCCGCTATGCGCCCGCCTTTCGAGTTCTTGCCGTCTTGACCAGACGCCAATTCCCCCATTATGTCTGCGAGCCTTTGGACGCGTTTCCGGAAAACGGAATACGATAAGGATAGTGTAGGTCATGTTACAGACGAGAAACAAATTGTCCAAGAAGTTACCCCAACCGCCGAAGTGGGTCCTGGTGGACTGTCGTTTGAGGAAGGTGTGTCAGTTAATATTTTTGCTATGTCTTCTTTTTCGCCTTGGTTTAACGGTACCATTGCGTAGACACTGCCGGCGGGCTTGGCCGTCATCTCGGTGTCACGTCGTGCACGCTGATCATCGTTGGACATGTAATCGGCTCCGGAATCTTCTCGACGCCGTCCTCGATTCTGAATGGTGTCGGTTCGATCGGGGCGTCTCTCATGCTCTGGGTGCTCGGGTTCGTTCTCTCGTTCTGTGGTTTGTTTATCTGGCTCGAGTTTGGGACGATGTTTCCGCGGAGTGGAGGGGAGAAAGTCTACCTGGAAGCAGTTTATACGAGACCAAAATACCTCGCTACGGTGGTGTTCGCTGCGAATGCGATCCTGTTTGGATTTACGGCGAGCGGATGTATTGTGAGTGCGTCTTGGGTATGAGTGGGGTCGTGTCTAATCGATTCTGGCCGGGACGGTAGGTCTTTGCCAGCAAGTGAGCGCCTTGTGATTAAATCCCCCGCGTCGTCATTGTCTCAATGTCACGGTAGTATCCTTGTTTCGGCAGGCAAGGTTGCAACGACTTGGTCCGAACGAGGTATCGCACTTGGAGGTTCGTTTTTACCAGCTCTTTTCCAGAAGGCCATCCTCCCGAACAGCTCTTTAGTAATCGTTTTTGTGACACTTCTTCACGGGTTTATGCCGCGAACCGGTGTATATATTATGAACGTGCGACATAACCATTCTTTTTGTTTCTGCATAGCATCTAACAACATAATATTCCAGTTGCTGTCGACCCTTAAGATTCTGATTCTCATCTTTGTCGTGATAACAGGTTGGGTAGTACTATCAGGCAAGACTCACATCGCCAATCCCGAAGCCAATTTCGCAAACGCGTTCGCTGGCAGTTCCCACAGCGGTGGCGATGTGAGTGTTCTCTATCGATGGTAGGGGTCCTGGCGCCGACGATATACAGTACGCGACGGCGACATACAAAGTCCTTTTTGCATACTCTGGTTGGACGGGCCTCAATTACGTGCTCAACAACGTCCGAAATCCTGTGCGCACGCTCAAGATCGCTGCGCCACTTGGATTAGGCATCTGCGCCTCTCTCTATCTTCTTGCCAACATCGCATATTTTAGTGCGGCGACCAAGGTCCGCCGACCACCTTCATTATTTGTGGTTATCCTAAGTCGTCGGACAGGCGGAGATCAGGTCTTCGGGTGTCACCGTGGCAGCTTTGTTTTTCAGGAATGTATTCGGAACGGCGGCGGAGCGAGCGCTGAGTGTCTTTGTCGCGCTTAGGTATTTCTGCCTTCCCGTCTTTTTTTTGTGGACGTTGCCCGCTGACGTTTCGATAACCCTGTTCGACGATGCAGTGCGTTGGGAGTGAGTATCGGTACATTTAATATTAAGTATTGACTAACGTAGCCCCAGAATGTCATCACTGCTGTATGTACTGGTATGTGGGTCGCCTCATCAATGCTGACACTATAGAGTAGACATTTTCTGCCTCCCGTGTTAACCAGGGTAAGCACATGTATCATCTCATTTGATTCTCGATATTGATCCCGTGGCTTCGCTTGCAACAGAGCTCGCCAAGGAGGGTATTCCTCTACCGTTCGGTAATCAGTTCTGGGCGTCGAATTGGCCCACGGGAAAGGCTCCTTTACCTGGACTCATCATTCATCTGATCCCCTCGGTGGGTACACTCTTGATCATTCATGAGGACGTGCTCACGGAACTACGAATGAAGGTGATCGTGATCCTCGGACCTCCCATGAACGTAGTGTATCCGTTCGTATTGGATGTCCAAGGATATCCAACTCAGATTATCAGCTTTTTTGTTGTCATTGTATGTCTACTCCCACTTCCTTTTCCATGTACGAAAACCTTTTCAGGGCCTGTTTTGGATGCGTTGGAAGAGGCCAGATATCCCCAGACCATTCAAGGGTACGTAAACTTTGCGTCGAGAGAAACTTGGGTTAACGCATGTTGTTTCAGTCTGGTGGCCCTTTGCAGTCTTCTACCTCGTTACAACAGTGTTCCGTGAGTCTTGCCTCTGAGTCGTTGCGTCGCTGAGGTGCAATCTTTGCGCAGTCCTTGTCGCACCATTTCTCCCTCCAGCCAATGGAGTTGGAGACACTCCCCCGCTGCCCTACTATTTGTGCGTTCCATACCATTCCATACCGTGTTTGCTTCGAGAATGCCCACTGAACTGCGCGGAATATGATAGGTACTGCGTCGTTGGCATTGGCGTGATGCTTCTTGGGGTCGGGTATTGGGCTTGGTGGCGTGTTCTGTTACCAAAGATGTTCGGGTACGAACTTGTGCCACGTAAAGAGACACTCGACGATGGTACGGTTGTAACCATGGTACGTGTTGCGAGACCTGTATCCGTAAACGAAACTAAACAGATACGACCTGACCACAGTACTCGCACAGCAAAATCCAGTGAACGCTCCGAACGATCGCCGTCCCTTGATCATCATCACATGCTGCCCCTATGCTTTTACAAATGTACAGGATGTGTATATACGGTTTACTGTCGCGGTGGGTTGCTCGCGAACTTTTCGAATAAGAAAGATCTCGTAAGAAGTACAGATCCGGTGGGAGTCTTTTGGCATTCAATTATCGACAGTTATTTGGCCACGCGGTTTGCATGTGATGTGCGGTTACGGGACATTGCAGGATTCTAGAATGCTGCCTTTATCACTTGGGGCGTGCCGTCCCGATGGGTCGCTGGATCCGCTATGCATCAGCGATCCTCCTTTGTTGTAAACTGAATCGTGGGACAATCACGGGCAGGTGAGTTCAACGTTAGAGGAGTGCCCCAGTTTGTCGATCTTGTTATGATCTCTAACTCGGTCGAGTGCTTGCCCTTGGAAATTACTCGTTTGCATCTCAGGACCCAAGCAAACCCAAGATAGGTAATGCATAGTGGTCAGTCCGCCGGGTCAGCTCGTGTTTGTCTACTTGCCCACTGTCAGTGAGGGTGGGATCCAACACAACCTAATTCAAGTCCGAGCGTCGGTATTGACATCCCAAAAGTGGATGTCGGATATCTTGTTGTCTCCTTGATGCTTCCTGAAACGCCTTGGCGTAAGTTCATCTTGTGTTACCTCTAGAACGCATACTATTGCCTTCCCCCGTCTCCCTAGCTATGCCTTCTCGCCCTTGGACAGCGGAATGCGATAAGGAGAGTTTAGGTCGTGGTGCAGAGAAGGAAGCCATTCAGGAAGTCACCTTAGCCATCGATGTAGGTCCTGGTGGACTATCGTTTGAGGACGGTATGTCGGATAACGTTTTTGCGCCTTCAATTCGCGTTGGTTCAATGAGTACTCTTGCGTAGACACTGCCGGGGGGCTCGGCCGTCATCTCGGCGTCACGTCGTGCACGCTGATCATCGTCGGTCAGGTAATTGGCACCGGCATCTTCTCGACGCCATCCTCAATTTTGAATGGTGTCGGCTCGGTTGGGGCCTCGCTTATGCTCTGGGTGCTCGGGTTCGTTCTCTCGTTCTGCGGGTTGTTTATCTGGCTTGAGTTTGGGACGATGTTTCCGCGGAGTGGAGGGGAGAAG
>JBBPMA010001458.1:0-10716 GCA_038090075.1 Xanthoconium purpureum | reverse complement strand
GGTGGTGTCTCTGTACCTTGCACTTTTCTGTATACAAATCATCTGGCTTGGTCAACTTGGAATATCTGAAAAGCTGTACGTCAGTGAAAGTGTGCTTTTGTTTAGCCAAAGCAGGAGGCAAACTCGGATGTTCGGTCCGCGTGTCAGTACGACGTTAGTACCGCGTTCAATGCTCAACATGAACAGCGCTCTCAGCGATCCGAGTCAGCGTCACTTAGTATTTCAAAATCTAACTTCTCAGGTGTAAGCAGTCCGACCGCCGCGCGTAACCGTTACAGCAAAAGGCAGAATACTGAGTGACTACCACTCAGTATCACGGACGGTATATGTACTAGTAACAGGGACCTAGGTAAGCCAGCATGCTTACATCAGGCTCCAGGTCAAAGCTCGGCTTGAAGTACCGCAAGACTCAAGTACGGCCTGACCGCACAAAGTTCCAATAGCAAATTTATTATAGCCTTCAAGTTCAACGTTTCAACGATGACATGAAGTCTCTGCACAGTCGAAGCAGCGCGTATCTCAACCTACTTTTGACTCTCTGCGGCCAGCGAACTCGAACTGTCGGTCAGCGACGACTCAGCGTTGAACGTTGCGTACGTGCTGTGATGAGTCAGGTCACCGAGAGGTACCTAGTCCCAAGCATGCTACCCCGTTCCTGCTTCTTTGTCCATCGAGTCTGCACGGGTTTCTGAGCGGTTCGTCATGTCTCTGAATGATTGGAAGATTTTCCACTGAATCACCTGTAGAAAGCGACCCTACTAACTGTGATAATTGTAATTGGCGTCTTCCTGTGGTCACGGTCTTCGAGTCACACCGCGACTGAACTCCTGAAAGTCATATTCATTCCACAGTTCTTCACGGGAGTACACATTAGTGAGTGGGCTCATCTGAGAATAAGTCTGAATTCCTGACACATTGTAACCTTCTCAGAGCTGCCGTGGACACTTCCTGTAAGTTTGGGACTCCAAGGTGGATGGTATCGGGATCAGTGGGACGTCTCCTCCGTTTGTCGGAACATGTTGGTATTTGCCCTTGCAGTTATTCCTAACATTTCGGGTCAGGAGAGTCGACCGGTCCTCCAGACGGGTCAACGCTACCATATGAACTGGGCAGCCGACGTTCCGGTGGAAGAGTCACGGAGGGCCGTGTGGTTGCTTCTGAACCAAAAGACGCTCAAACAAATCGACAGCCCGTGCGGTATAAATTCTGGTTTCATTCGGCCAGCTTCCTCCCTCAACCCAACTCCACACACCATTCTAGTGAGCTCTCTCATCGCACTGATACCTCGCCCAATAACAACATCTGCCTCCAGATCCTTGACAATGTCCAGCGACTCTGCATATGCTGCCGCGCCTTTCGATCACGCAAAGGCAGACATCATCCTTCGTTCATCCGACAATGTCGATTTTCGCGTCTTCCGACTCTTCCTTTCCCTTGCGTCGCCATTCTTCGAGACCCTTTTCGACATCCCTCAACCTGCCGAAGCGGACGCTGACCAGGAGCTCAGGGATGGTCTTCCCGTAGTTTCTGTATCGGAGGACAGCAAGACTCTCGATGCCCTCCTCCGCTTCTGCTACCCATGTACCTTGGCGGATGACCCCAAGCTAGAGGTCTTGCAGGACGCGGTGGATGTTCTGGAGGCGGCGAGGAAGTACTCTCTCGATGTGATCGAGTCCAAAGCCCGCCAGGCGATCGTTAATCCTAAGATCCTTGAGGCTGAACCTCTGCGATGTTTCGCGATCGCGCATCGAGGACGTTTGCGGGAGGAGACGTTACTCGCTGCAAAGTATACGTTGACGCAGCCTCTCATCCCGTCCTGGTTTCAAGAGATCGAGCTACTCACGGCGACCGATTTACTCTCCCTGCTCACCTACCACAAGAAGTGCGGGGATGCTGTGTATGCGCTAAGGCTCGATCTTTCGTGGATCACATCTCATTACGGGAGTCCACAAGCATGCTCCTGGTTGTCTGGCCAATTTCTTGATCGTTACAATGATCGTGTCAACTGTGGGTGCCCAAGAAAATATACACCCAGATATGGCGTATTCAACATGTCAATCCAATGGTGGGAAGACTTCATGGAAGAGAGCTTCACAGCGCTGCGAGACAAGCCGTGCGTGGAAGTCGTGAAGGCTTCTGCAGAGAAGGCCGTACGGGCTGTTAAAACGCAAAACTGTTCAACTTGCTCTCCGAAGATTACCGAGGGCATGCGTGACTTTGTGGATTTGTTTACGAGGAAGATAGAGGAGACGGTTTCACAGGTAAGCCCTATCCCCCATGGAGATTTACACAGATCCTAACTGTTTTCTTGATAGATTGAGCTGGAATTGCAGTTTTAGAGAAATAAGCTGGAATCGCTACTGGAACCAGAGTGTCAAGCAAATCGTTTTCTCATTACGTCTCTCTATGCTGTTCAAGTGTTTTGCGTATATTGTGGTATGCATATCAAGCAGTTCTGTTTGTGATAGCTCATCTGCTTTACATGAATGCAATTCATACGTTGGCCAGAGTTCGCCCGGACTCGTCGCAAACGTAGCTAAGTTGGCTCAGAACGAATTCCAATTTCCGAATCAATAAGGGCATGCATATTCACTCCTTCCCAAATCACCAACAGGTCTACCAGTTACTTCTTGATGAAAGAAGGATTGGCACGAAGCACAATGATATGGGACTCGGTGGGCATGATCTTTCAAAATCGCGATGGCGAGGTATCTGCTGTTGAGGAAGTATGAACATGTCATCTTTCCATTGAAGGGTATGATACCAACGTACAGCGAGTGGCAGGGATCTGTAGAAAGCGCGATTTTGTGTCTCAGATATCTTGATGGTTGCAAGATGTCCCCTCGAGCGATGGACGGGAACCGTTGAGCACGAACGGCGTATTCCCACTTTCAACTTGGAGAGAGATATGGCCATATGAAGGATCTGGAACATCAAAAAGTAATGGGGCCAGTTAAGCGTCCAGAATCATCATCGGTCATAAACTCGAGCAGCCTCCTACCGGCAGGATCTGTCAGTTACACGATACGGAAATGTTAAAAGATCATCCTAGTACGAGCATTTCTGGGGCTCTTCCGAAGCGTAGCCATAGATATTCACCCCGTACACCCCCACGTAGAGCAGGTGTCCTCTGTTCGACAACATGCAGCACGCGGCGTCCCACGACATACGTCCCTCGTCCCACTCAAACAACACCTGCTCAGAACGTGTGTGGATGTCATGTGACACGAGCCGGTTTGAGTTTGCAGATGATGAGCCATCTCCCACAAACTAACTTGTAATACTGAATTGCACGGAATCCGTAGAGCGCACGTTTGTGGACTGTGGTGTCCGAGTCACAACGCTGCGCCAATCGCGCTGAATGGACGAGGGTTCGTTGAAGGAATTCGGTCGACTGCCAGGAGAATGGTCCAGGGGGTCGAGGCAAGTGAGAATCAGCGTATACGATAGTCCAACACTTTCGATCATGGATGATAACACGGAACTGCCAGGAAACTTAGGGAGCGATGTATGTATGACATTAGTACAAAGGAAACCGTCATAGCGAGAAAAGACGTACGAGTTGCAAACGGATAAGATCGTCGGGGCTGGTAAAGTGTAGGATGTGTAGTATATGGATCTCCGTTGGAGAGATTGCAGCGCTGGTGTCGAAGGTAGTAATGCAGTAGGAGGGCAAACCAGAGGCAGTTTTGTCCTAGGTCGGATGAGACGGTCGACTTGGCAGATTGTCTTGAGGTGATCCTGCGCCTGGGTGGAAAGAGCTTCGACGACGGAACCCAGATGCTTTGGTCACAGTATTTTTGACAGCGCATGTCAAGTTCGCTCTCTTCGCGGTACTTGATGTCGGGTGTGGCCTCTATTGACATGTCTGAATGGCGCAGCATTGCGACCTAGTGATAGAATCATGGTTGCGTTGAGTTGTTTACAAAAGCAAGAGAGAAGTTCGCCTCCAAACGGTGACGCGTGACGCCCCGAAGGCCCAATACAACGCACAAAAGATCTATTACGCACCAAAAACCCGATTACTACTACTAGTATTCCATACATGACGTCTTACAGATAGATAAATCATTAGACAAGGAATCACGAGCACCGTTCCCACCGTTTGAGCTCAGTCGCGTCGCGTCATGAGTCCAAGAACCATCTCCACCTCAACACCCTCAGTCTGAGCGTGTCCCTGTCCCTTTCCCCTTGCTTCTCGCCGTCACCGTCAACAACCATTTGCTGGTCGTCACCCCTGAGACGATCACGTCGTTCTCAAACGAAAAGTGGTCTTCGGAGAGGTCCACTCGCACGAAGCGCACACTGAAGTTATAGCTCGCACGTGGAAAGGGTCTCGATAGGATTTCCACCGACGACTCGCGCTCCTTTCCCTTGGGTGTAGACGTAGCCTCCTGGGATCTCCCAGAGTTTGAAGGATCGGAGGTCACCCCACCGCTCGGGGGTGGATCGTCCGTGGATGTTTTGGGTTGTTCAGAGGACTCGGGGAAGATGGACGTAGTGGTACTCATCTCCTGCATCTTCGAGGCAGCGTCTGCCGTTGGTATCGATGACGTCGATGGATTTGGTTGAGATGTGTCCGGAGAGGGCGGGCGTTGGACTATGAGGTCGTATCGCTCTTTGCCCTCGTGCGGGCTCCGAGCAACGAGATAAGTCTCTTTTGAGGTTTCCAGAACGACTCCCCTCCTTGGCTCATCCACAGAATCCATTTCCACATCACTATCCGCTTGGTGTTTCCGAGCTGCAGCGATCTTCCGACGCTTGGCTGCTGGTAGGTTGACACTCGTTTCCTGGGGGAAAAGCGCGCTCTGGATGACTTGCGCGTCGTATTTGAACCTGCATATGCACCCAACAAAGATCAGAGCGGGTATGAAGAACAAATTGAGAAAACGACGTACCCGATCCCAGTTTTGCGGCTCCTCCAATCGGGAATACCAAAGGTGATCGTCAGCCTTTGCATCTTTTTCACTTCCTCGGAAATTGAGGTCATTTCACTCAGCCCCGCCTTCTTCATCTCCGTAAAGTCAACGTTAAGCCTTCGCCTCTTTGGGGCATTTGTCACATCAAAGAGCGGGGGGGATGGCGGTGGTGGGAGACCGAGAATATCGGCACGGCGTTGCGCGTACTCTGCTAACCGCTGTGCACGATTCCGGATCCCGAGACCAGGAGCGACGTGTGCGCTGTGCTAATGTGACGCGTTAGCCAGGGGATTCATCAGTAGTAGGCGACAAGGGAACAAACCTCAACGACATCGACCGACACTGATGACCTCGAACGCACTCCCGTCATGACCCCATCCCCAGCTGACACACCCTTCCATCATCTTCGGCTTCTTCGAAACTCGTCACTCGGTTGGCATTATCGCCCCGCCCTGCGTTCTCTTCGCTATAAAACGCCTCACCCCATCCACCAATGAAACGGCTCGCCCAAACACCCCTTGCGTAACCAGGTGGCTGAGGGTCGGTGTGCGAGGAAGACGTAGAAGGAACCGAGGAAGCTGGTGGTGGTGGTGGAGGCAGTGGGAGAGGCGTACTAGTGCACGTGCGGGGAACGCTGGCCGTTCCGTTCACGTGGCCATTAGCACTAAGGCCGTTGATGCCGACGCGACTATCAGTTTGCCCACTCTTGACAGCGCCAGAGGCAGAAGCCAGGGTTGGCACGAGTGCGAGCACGACGCGTATCGTCCGACCATCCTTCCTTGCACGCGCGACACCACTCCATGTCAATAGACCAGCGTGCACTGCGCATTGGATGACATCTGAATCGTCTGTATAAACACGGCGTCGCGAAAACGAGTATATCGAAGGTGTGAACGGGAAGGGTGGTGGGGGAGGTAGACCACCTCCCCAAAGGCGGAACTTTTGGGGTCTTGCGGGTGGTAAAAAATCCACCTTTCCCGAAGTGTCATGATGACCATGTGCTGATCACAACCGCAACCCCAGGTGATGCGTAGCATAACACGTGAAGACGTTTATTTCGATGAAGCTATTAATTTCAACCAGACCCTATTCGACGTGGTATGTACAAGTCATCACCTGTATTTATGTCCCTCATCCCTTTCGCAGCTCAAAGATTCAGCCAAAAAGGTCGGGAAGGCAAGATCACCCTCGAGGCTGCAGCCCTCGACAGAGCACTCCGCGTCAACAACTCCATCGCATACAACCCAGAATTCGCCTACGAGACACCCCGAATCGTCGGTGCCACCGCAGAATCGGGCTTCATGCTCGCCATGTTTGCGTCCAACCAGATGGCGAATACGTCATACCCTGTTATGAATTCGAAGTGAACCGCTTCTTCAATCTGCACAGGTTCTCCAACGGATTCCACCGTCATTCTTCCCCGTATGAATTCCTCGAGGTCGTCGCCTGACAAACACCCTCCTTCAAAAGGTCGGCGTGCCGCCGGGCCACAACGAAGGCGTGAACAACTACATCGTGATTGAACAGGACGACGAGACCGTACGTTTGTTTCTCCTGGTCCAACGCCTCGGCCCATCGCACTGACTCTTTTTTTCAGCTCTGCCTTTTCTACCAGAAACAGGTCATGTTGGCTGCTCAGCCGTACCCTAATCCGCCTCCCGAACTCGAAGCCGTGATCAAGGTCAACTTGGACACTTACTACCAGGTACTGGGTAACTCGTCGTGTCCTCAACTCTTCCCCTGCGGAATGTGAGAAAGATCACATTGGACCGGGACGTTCAGACGAGGTTTAAATTGGGTTTAAAGCATTGTGATGTTTAATGGGATGGTCTATATCGGGACTTCATGCATGGATTGCATCGCGGTGATTTATTATGCCTTGAGCACATCTAGATATACATACCCCATACCTAGCAGTTTATTTTATTTTATTTATGCAACGAAATCTTGCCGTGATCTTGGCCATTGATCTAACTATGGAACATGTTTGGGACGAGGTCTTTTCAACATACGCAAGAGGAAAGAGGAAAGAGGAATGGAAAGATGAGGAGCATACGAGGTGGAATTTCCACCGGCACGGCAATGGCATCAGCCTTTGCCTGTGACTGCCACGTCCACTACATGTATCCAATGAAGCTGCCGGTGAAACCTTCAAGGGACTGTTCTGACTGCTCTCCAAAGATCAGTTACTGGACTCGGACGCGACCTTGTAATTTTCTTTACAGGGAAGATAGAGGTGAAGGTAACTTGTGCGCGCGAGGATTCCTTGCATGACTTAATCCATCTCTCGGCCGGTCGAGTTAAAGCTGAGGTTTTGATGTCACGCACCGGGTTTGCAGTCGGTTTGCGACCAGAACGTGTGCACATATCAAGACGACCGGGAGTGTTATTCAGAGCGTCTGTGCAACTTGTAAGTCACTTGGTTGTACATGCGCCTGAAAATGTTGTTTTAAATTTGTGTGTAAGCACTTAGTCCAACTTCAAACACCCCCACCTAGCAGGCGGACATGCGATCCCTCAGATCAAGTAGGTCAGAATCGATGAAAGATGCGCGTTCCTTCATTCGTTACTCGTGCCGTGCGCGGAACTAGGGTTGGTGAGTCAAGACGCTAAATTGGACAACTGTAAAATTGTAAATGTGCATAGAATTACGAATTCACCGCATCTTGCAGAGAACGTTCTCTGATCACCCCGATCCACCCGTAACATATGGCCCTTGTTATGGTTTTTCATTGGACGTAAGGTCCTTCCTCATCGCCGATACGCTATATCCGTCGTCGTCCTAAAACCAACCCTTGCCCTGTCCAGAACTTGCCAGAATGTAGGGACCACCCCGTTCACGCCAACACATCTGGATCTGGAGACCTGGAGCTACTGTACATGCAATTCCAAGTGATCTGGGGCTGCCGAAACCGTGGAACGTGTGTAAAACCTGGTCCGTGCGGTCAAGACCTTTGGTTATAACCAGGAATCAGTGTAGCGTTGTTCCTTAGTTCGTTCCCACTCATCCTACGGTGAGCCTCCGAGTCGCACTCCTGCATCTGATAATAATGCCTGTCAACAGATATCCGCGACGATGGCTGACGGCTCTACCTATGCTGCCACGCCCTTCGATCACGCAAAGGCGGACATCATCTTGCGTTCATCTGACAATATCGACTTCCGCGTCTTCAAACTCTTTCTCTCCCTCGCATCTCCGTTCTTCGAGACCCTCTTCGATACCTCCCAACCCGCCAAAGAGCTCGAAGATCAGGAGGTCAAGGATGGCCTCGCGGTCGTCCGCGTCACAGAGGATAGCAAGACCCTCGACGCCCTCCTCCGCTTCTGTTACCCGTGCACCCTGGCGGATGACCCCGAGATAGAGGTGTTGCAGGATGCAGCAGATATTCTGGAAGCAGCCAGGAAGTACTCTCTCGATGTCATCGAGAAGAAGGCCCGCCAGGCGATCGCCAACCATAAAATCCTCGAAGCAGAGCCTCTACGATGCTTTGCGATTGCACATCGAGGACGCCTGAGGGAAGAGACGCTTCTCGCTGCAAAGTATACATTGACCCAGCCACTCGTCCCGTCCTGGTTCCAAGAGATCGGTCTGATCACCGCGACTGATCTCCTTTCCCTTCTCACCTACCACAAGAAATGCGGAGACGCTGTATACGCGCTCAAACTCAATTTATCATGGATTACATCTCATTACGGGAGCTCGCAAGCCTGTTCCTGGTTGTTTGGCCAATACCACGAACGGAGAAGGGATGACCATGGTGGAGGCATGCGGATGAAGAAGGGTAGGAGCGATGAGCAAATTTATAATACGTACGACTGTGGGTGCCAAAGACCAAATGCACCGAAATATGGGGTATTCAACATGTCACTTCAATGGTGGGAGGACTTCATGGAGGAAACCTTCACAGCGCTGCAAGACAGGCCATGCAAGAAGACTCTCCAGGCTTCAGCAGAGAAGGCAGTGCAGACCGTCAAAGCACGGAACTGTCAGGCCTGCTCTCCGAAGGTCACCGAGGGCATGCGCGACTTTGTAGAGTTGTTTGCGAGGAAAATAGACGAAACGGTTTCTCAGGTAAGTATCACTCCCATGGAAGCTCACTCAGTTCCTAACGGTTCCGTTCTTCTTGATAGGTCGAGCTGGAGTTACAGTTTTAGAGAGATAAACTGATCACTTGAATCGCTACTAGAGTGTCGTAAGAGGGCGTTCTGGTTGGATTGTATCCTGTACAACATATATCAACCGCATAGATCTTTGTTCAGGCCGTCCTACGTGGCCAGATTTGGAACCGTGGCAAACACAACATTTGCTGTAAGAGGTCCCGAATTTGTTTCAGGTTTCAATTTCCGAAGTGACTCGAATCGTGGATCAATC
This sequence comes from Xanthoconium purpureum, assembly GCA_038090075.1. Taxonomy (NCBI): domain Eukaryota; kingdom Fungi; phylum Basidiomycota; class Agaricomycetes; order Boletales; family Boletaceae; genus Xanthoconium; species Xanthoconium purpureum. Next base: position 1,425 of record JBBPMA010001458.1, on the reverse strand, counting down.
TTCCCGGCCAAGCTTTTCAAAGTACGTCGGGACAATAATGGCAAGGAATGTTCAGATGATGCGTGGTAAGCGTCCGCGTGGTGGGCGGCTTGCATTACAAGGACAGAGCACTCAGGCCTCAGTCAGAGTATGGTACAACAACAAGTTTCATTTCAAATGACTACAACGGCGAGTACTACTAGCGCTAAACGACGTCACGACTCAGAGCACACTGCGCAGTCGAGGGAGTGGGTGTTATCTTGACTTAACTCATTGCTAGCGAACATAGTCGATCAGACATCGCATGGCCCTCAGGCTTCAAGCACGGGGTAAGGCGATGGTGCCACACTACCGGGAGTGCGTGACCTCGGGCGTCCTGCCGTGAGTATCTGGTTCGCCGACTTCAGATAATAACCAAATTCGAAGCCACGCCAACCATGTGGCAGGTGGGCACACAATCCCCCTGATCAGGTGGGCCAGAATCAACGAAAGGTGTGCGTTTCTTCTTCCACTATGCCTGCCGCGCGTGGGATTAGGGTTGGTGAGTCAAAACTCCAAATTAGACACCTGGAAATATTTGTAGAAACCGGTCAGATTACGAATCCAGCACACCCCGCAGGAAAAATCCTTTGATCACCCTGGTTCATCTATGACATGTGGCTCGTGGCATGGTTTCCCATTGGACGTAAGTTCCTTCCTCATCGTTGATACGCTTTGTCCTCAAACCAACCCTTGCCCTGTCCAGAATTTTCCAGAATGTCGGAACCACCCCGTCCACGTCGACACGTCTGAATTGGGAGAATCAGAGCCAGTACGTACTATTGCGGGTAATCAGGGACTGCTAGAACCGGGGAACGTATATAAAACCTGGTCCGTGCGGTCAAGACCTTTGGTTATAATCAGGAATCAGTGCAGCATTGTTCCTTAGTTCGTTCCTACTCATCCTACGGTGAGCCCCCGCATCGCACACTCCTGGATCTGATAATAATGCCTGTCAACAGATATCTGCGACAATGGCTGACGACTCTACCTATGCTGCCACGCCCTTCGATCACGCAAAGGCAGATATCATCTTGCGTTCATCTGACAATGTCGACTTCCGTGTCTTCAAACTCTTCCTCTCCCTCGCATCCCCATTCTTCGAGACCCTCTTCGATATCCCCCAACCCACTGAGGAGGTCGCAGACCAGGAGGTCAAGGATGGCCTCGCGGTCGTCCGCGTCACAGAGGATAGCAAGACCCTCGACGCCCTCCTCCGCTTCTGTTACCCATGCACCCTGGCGGATGACCCCAACATAGAGGTGTTGCAGGACGCAGCGGATATTCTGGAGGCAGCCAGGAAGTACTCTCTCGATGTCATCGAGAAGAAGGCCCGCCAGGCGATCGCCAATCCCAAAATCCTCGAGGCGGAGTCTTTGCGGTGCTTTGCGATCGCGCACCGAGGAG
>JBBPMA010001457.1:0-10752 GCA_038090075.1 Xanthoconium purpureum | reverse complement strand
AAGTATGCACTGTTAGCGTCAACGCACTTGTATGATCAGATTCTGCGATTCGTTCTCAGTACTATACTCTTGATCCTTGCTGTTGCCCAGAGCTTGAGGCAGTTGCTTCTGATGTACAAAGCAACCAAGCAGTGGCACCTCAATCAGTACATGCAAAGGCTTACTGCGGATGGGATTCTCTATTTCATTGTGTAGGCCTTCTCTTTCTCCTCTCATTCATTTCCATTCATACCGTCGTGTTCTCCTAGGAATGTGTACTTCAGCATCACTGTTATCCTCCAAGATCAGGCTGCGCTAGACATTCTCGCCACATCCCTCCTGCAACTGACTGGTTTTACGACCATCACTCCCTTAATCCCTCGGTTCATCATTAGTGTGCGCGAAATATATGATCGTGACACCCGTGGTCGGTTGCGGGTTGATACCGGATTTGGTGCATTTGGGCGATCTGTTGATAACGAGAATGCTTTGGTGTCCACAATCGCGTTCGCGGATCGCAACCCGGGGCAAGAGCAGAGTCAGGCAGCGGAGGATGACAGGAATGAGTCGGAGGGAATTCGACTCGAAGCAAGGGCAGGAGGTGCGCGTTAAGATGAAAAGGCTCTGCGTTGAAAGCAGGGGAACGGAATGATAACGATAATTTGTATATTTCTTTCAACCAAGTTTGTATGCATATGCCTAATCGTCTTCTGTATTCTATGTATGATTCGGAAGACTCTTCTCAAGGGGCGTCTCCTCTTCGGTCTCGTGCAATGAATCATGTCGCGAACACGATTATCGTAAGGTTGTTCACATTCCTCGAGGACCGCTACAGGAAATTTACATCCGGATACTACTATCACAGACGAGTGTCTCGACCGCACGTCATGGAGGTACCAGAACGAGCATTCCAGTATTGCCTTTCCCGGTCGCGCGCGGTACAACGCGTGGAATCGGAACATGTCTCATTCATTCGTTGAGTTTCCGGCGACGGCTTCGGTACAGGAGTGGGGAGTGGGTGCTTGGCTCGCAACCCAGACAACAATATGACACAGACGAAGAAGCGCTGGTTGTGCCGCAGATTGGTGAGGTGTCTGCCTGTTTGTGACAGGGCCCGTACGTCGTAGGAAACAAAGAGCCACCATTGAGATCAAGACGCATCTTGCCGGTCGTCCTGTGGAAGACGGTGAGAGGCATGATATCCATCCCAACCACATAAAAATGTTCACTTACCACACACACAGCAAGGAAGGCGACGCGCCGCTTAATCGGCTCTCGCGATGAGGCTATGGAGATTTTCTTTAGTCAAACCGTATGATCTAGCTGATTGACAAAATCCGATACGTCTAAGGTTTACGTTTCTGACCGGTTGATGGTGTAGATTGTCACGCTGGCAAATGATTCTGCCTTCATCCGCACTTCACAAGAGACCAGGTCAGCGCATCGCTCGGAATGTAGTATGGTCACACCGCATACCAGAGAGGGATGTTCTGGAGAACCTTTCAGCCTAGGCCGGGGCGACAAACAACTCGAGCCCATCAGAGAGGGTGCATGAGGACAGAACTCAGCAGTTGTACACAGGTTCAAAGAGGGGTAACAAAGAGCGTCTCGGGTTTCGTGGTAGCGCTAGCAACAAGTCAATCGCATACACGGTGGGAGTCAACCTCGTTCGTTTGACTTGTCCAACGATGGTTGCAACATGCACTCTGAGTAATTGGCGAAGAGTCTTGGATTGTGGAAGAAATGAGGAACAGTTTTGAGCTCGTGGGAAAGCGACTCATCATTGTGATGTTCGACACGCTGAGCGCCCCCGCAGCGATTATCCTATAGCTGACTACTTTGCTTTCACTTTTCTATCTCGGCCATAGCTTGGAGTCGACGGGAGGTGACGTCAAATGCTGCGAACCCGATCCCCGATTTCCGGTCTCCCAATGAACATTCAAAATTTCGAGTGGGTCTCCTGATGCCAATCGGGTGGCACTCAGCCTGAATTGAAAGAATACTCGGCAAGGGTCTATGGCTTTAGCTGACATTGTGCACAGAGGCTTTGAAGAAAACTTGGCGCTCACCCATTTTCCGTGCTTTTCTTTGCCTGGGCGCATGGGGAAGATGTGATTTACTCTTCATGGACGACCTACTTGCTGCTGTTACAGGCCGTAAACGCAAGCGCGAGGGGATGGAACGTGAAGATGGTAATGGGAACACGTGGTTTACAGTGATTAAAGGTGTCAGTGTCAGAACTTCATTCTTGTAACACAGGTGCACCCGTGGTGTTTGGTTCCACCACGGTGTTTGAAACGCACCGTCAGGCTGACAAGTTGGTGTATACCCGTACCCCTCTCGCGTACGATGTTCGAAGGTGCAGGTATGGTGTTCTCTTTTGGGCCCGCGGTGTTACCCGTGCGGAACCCTACGTGACAGCTGTACGGGGGGCAATATCCGCACCTGTTGGTTCATGACTCCTCGTGTCCAGAATGGATACGTCGCATGACAACCTGATCAGCTTCTTTCTGTTACCGATGATAAATAGGCTACGATTCGTATTAGCAGTGTCTTATTCAATGCTGTGCCGCTTTCGTTTCTCCACTCGTACAACGCTGACCAATTAACGCCGAACATACTGATCAGGTCCAGGTCACTGCTGGTAGAACCAACGCTCGGGCAATTGAATCCTGGTCACATCCGCTTTTCTCCCACTATGGTGTACATGATCAACAGGAAAAGTTTTGTGTCATCGGTGGCGGGGCGGTGCTGACTTTCATTATTAATCTCTTTGAGATCACCCTAACTCTTTTATGGTAGACTGGGTCATTCAATGAAGCCGTCGTGTGATGGCCTTTTTCATCGAGCTTTGGGTTGCAGTCAGTGGCCGGAGACTGGAATGTGCTCACCTAATTACATAGCTCCTAGTTAGTTTGACCTACAGTAATACTCAAATACTGACACACAACGGAAAGCTCGCGCCGCGAGATTCAGAACGCGACTGACACCACTGCCGCGTCCAACATTGATGGACTACTTTAACTTTAAGCCTAGTACTGACAGGCCGCTGCCATGAGTTGTGGGCATTCGTGGCGGCGTGGCCCTCGCTGTCTTCGTTGCACCCCAAACGTGCCCCCTTTTGTTCAGCAAGTACCTCCTCTGCTTCGCTGGAAAGAGAAGACTCCTCCGCCAACTCGGACTCTCCCGTCAGTCCAGAATCGTCGTGCAGGGAAATTCTTCCAAGATCTCCGCAGGTCGCGTCCTCGGTCGTCTTTGGCCGCGCGAGCCGGCAACTTGACAATACAGCTGATGGATATATCAGAACAAGTTGCGTGGATCGCCTTTGATGTTTCACTTTCATCCACGGGTCCATGGGAATAACGGTAAGGAATCTTGCTTTCATTCATTCCTTACGAATGGTCCGCTCAACATGTACAGATAGTCACGCTAACTAAGTTTTCTTCCACTTACCTGGTCCAGCCATTCTGTTCATCTACTTTGTGTTGTCGGTCAGGTGGTTAGGCCTCCTGTTCACGAATACCGATAATGGGCAGAGGGTGTTTGGGTGGATTGAAACGGACACGTGAGTGTGCCGCGCGTAGTCATTCCCTCGTTGTCCTGGCTCACTCGCTAGGTTCCCAGGGTTTTTGCAGCCTAACTTGTCTTATCAGGACATGCGACCTGGCTAGACCTCTTTCTTTGGCCCTATGCACGATCTCTACATCGCGTCGCATTGATACCTGCGCTCTATCGGCATCCTCCCTGATGATTACTGTGTTTTGGAGCCTGCCTTTGTTGTCCGTAATAAGCCCTGTGAATCTGTGATATGTGCCTGGCATCAGAATCTTTGATGGTACGGGAGCGCAGACATCATTTCAATACTGTGTCGTCCGTTTGCTAGCGAGCTTGATTTCGTCTTTTAATTTGATTCATTTTTCACCACCCCGTAGGGCTGAGGCGATGATCCTGAACCCCATTGGTCTTGGGTGGCGCAGCTCGAAAGTGATCATATCTCGGAAGCATCTATCTCCACCCTTCACCAGTGCCTCACTGCTGGTACAATGTACCCCGCTCCGCGCCGTGATTCGCTTCTCGATCATCACCGTTCAATTTCCCCCGGTTGAAGTAAATTTCCCTGCCACCTCTGCAACTATTTCACTGATATGAGGCACCGGTATGCCAGGTTAGTGATAAACAAGCCGTTTAGGAGATATAAAAGTGGGAGGGCTCCGAAAAGTCTGCCACCTCTCTGCCCATTGATCATACATAGCTGCTCATCTTTGACCTGTTATGTCTGATTTGCAGTCTGCTTTGGGGTTCTTCCAGTTGACTGGCTATTCAGCAGGTATGGTCGCTCGTGCATCAGGTCATTCATTTATCTTATAGATGGATACTGCTACTCCAGCTGCAGGAAGCACTGCCGTCATATATGATTATTGTAAGTGATACCCTTGATGCCCTCTGTCTCAGGTTGAAATCACCATTGCAATCCAACCATTGTAGTCCTCACCTTTTCGAGTGAGGTATTTATTTTACCCTCTCCATTTTAATATTACTTGTTGGTTGACATGGTTTTGAAGGTAGAATACATTTGGGTAAGGAAGCAACAACTATCACGCAATCATTGGGGTCTCTTACAGTCCCTCAGTGCAGACCTTGGACATGGGTGTCCACAATATTTGTTCTGGTCTGTTGTCACTTCATTGCATATGTTCTGATTTGACAAATTTGTAGGTTCGCTATATGGGCCTTTCCTGGAATACGTAAGTCTATCTTGCTGCATCGTATATCACACAGTTGACAATGAAACCATGCTTCAGACTTGCAGCTTTCTGTATGTTCTAATTTGGTCATGGTTCTATCGGAGGCCAAGAAGGCTCATCGGATACATTCCCAGCTGGGAGTACCTTGGTGCCTGGTCCTGCAAAAGTGGGTTTCTCTGTTTTGCATCTGGTTCATCACTGATCATCATCTTGTGATAGACGTGTGTATTCTAAACTCTGCCTGTCAACCCTACTGATAATAGTTTCATAGGTGTAAGTACATCAGTTTAATTCCCTTTAGGACAGCATATGAGGCATGACTGTTTTACAGGTCTTGCAATCTACCTAATACTTCAATGGGAGGCTCCGATATTTCTTGCCGCCACTGATTGTGAGTCAGTATGCTATTGATCCCATTCTCTCTAGTCATACAATTACAGTGGTAATGATCCTGCGGGTGTATGCAATGTGGAATCTATCAAAAAGGGTTCTTTATGGCCTACTGCTCATTTTTGTGCCGCAGGTCATAGTCTCCCTCACTTTTACAGCTATCTATGGCTCCAATAGTATATACTACTCAGGTATGTCTTGGGCTGGATGCATATACCACTGCTCATGATCCTTTGCCAATCTTTGCTCCAGTCACAACTGTTCGAGTCCTCGACTTCTCTGTTTGCGCTCTCGACATTCCTGCTGACAAGAGTGCACTGCTACTGTCAATACACTTGTATGATCAGATTCTGCGATTCATTCTCAGCGCTATACTCTTGATCCTTGCCGTTGCCCAAAGCTTGAGGCAGTCGCTTCTGATGTACAAAGCAACCAAGCAGTGGCACCTCAATCAGTACATGCAAAGGCTTACTGCAGATGGGATTCTCTATTTCATCGTGTAGGCCTTCTCTTTCCTTTCTCATTCATTTCCATTCATACCGTCGTGTTCTCCTAGGAATGTGTACTTCAGCATCAGTGATCTCCTCCAAGAACGGCCTGCGCTAGACCCTTCCGTCGCAAACCTCCTGCAACTGACTGCTTTTACAACCATCACTCCCTTGATCCCTCGGTTCATCATTAGTGTGCGCGTACTGTATGATCGTGACGCCCGTGGTCGCTTGCAGGTTGATACCGGATTTGGTGCATTGGGGCGATCCGTTGATGACGAGAATGCGTTGGTGTCCACAATCGCATTCGCGGATCGCAACCCGGGGCAAGAGCAGGCGGGGGGTGACGCGGATGACGCGGAGGGAATTCGACTCGAAGCAAGGGCAGGAGGTGCACGTTAAGATGGGAAGGCTCTGCGTTGAAAGCAGGAGAACGGAACGAGAACGAGAACTTGTATATTTATTTCAACGAAGTCTGTATGCATATGCCTAGATCGTGTACTGTACGGAAGACTCTTCTCAAGGGGCGTCTCTTCTTCGGTCTCGTGCAACGAATCATGCCGCGAACACGATTATTGTAGGGTTGTTCACATTCCTCGAGGACCGCTACAGGAAAATTACATCCGGATGCTACTATCACAGACGAGTGTCTCGACCGCATGTCATGGAGGTACCAGATGAGCATTCCAGCATTGCCTTTCCCGATCGCGCGCGGTACAACGCGTGGAATCGGAACATGTCCCATCCATTCGTCGGGTTTCTGGCAACGACGTCGATACAGGAGTGAGGACTGGGTGCTTGGCTCGCAGCCCAGACAACACCATGGCACAGGCGAAGAAGCGCTGGCTGGGCCGCAGATTGGACCATGTGCATGAGGTGTCTGCCCACTCGCGACAGGGCAAGAGACGTCGTCCACCACGCGTCGCAGGAAACAAAGAGCAACCATTGAGATCAAAACCCATCTTGCCGGACGTCCTGTGAAAGACGGTGAGGGCCATGATACCCATGAAAATGCTCACTTACCACACACACAGCAAGGAAGGCAATGCGCCGCTCAGTCGGCTCTCGCGATGGGGCCATGGAGATTTTCGGTTGATGGTGTAGATCGTCACGCTGGCAAATGACACTGCCTTCATCCGCACTTCACAAGAGACCAGGTCAGCGCATCGCTCGGAATGTAATATGGCCACACCGCATACGAAAGAGGGATGTTCTGGAGAACCTTTCAGCCTGGGCCAGGGTGACAAACAACTCGAGCCCATCAGAGAGAGTGAATGAGGACAGAACTCGGCAGTTGTACACAGGTTCGACGAGGGTACCGAGGGATAACGAAGAGCGTCTCGGGTTTCGTGTCAATCACATACACAAGAACTTGGGAGTCAACCTCGTTCGTTTGACTTGTCCAACGACACCCTGAGTAATTGGCGAAGAGTCTTGATTGTGGAAGAAATGCGGAACAGCAAAAATCAGTTTTGAGCTTGTGGGAAAGCGACTCATCATTGCGATGCGGACATCGAGACTGACTTAGACTACTCTTGGCTATCTCGGCCATAGCTTGAAGTCAACGGGAAATAATGCCAAATGCTGCGAACTCGATCCTCGATTTACGGTCTCCCAATGGACATCCAAAATTGTCTCCTGATGTCAATTGGGTGGCACCCAGCTTAAATTGAAAGAATACTCGGCAAGGGTCTATGGCTCTGATATATCCTCGTCGCTGCCACTTCTTTCTCTCCTCCCATATTCCTGGAGTTCAGCGCATCCCCGTGATGGACATAGCGATCTTCAAGGGTGGCCTTGTAACGCTTATCATGTGCTTCTCCACTTTCAGGGACGATTGTTCCCCCAACAAAGATGGGCGGGTTCTCAGTACTCTCTCACATTCCTGGTGGACATGGGATCGCCATCGTCAATTAAAGAATGGTGTGTTTAATGTATCGTATCGCTCAACGACATTCTGAGAACTCCCTAGGGATTAGGTATCTTGACGGACGACAGTATACCTGGTTACGAGTTATTTCTTCGTAAGGTGCATGTTCAATCAACGCCACATCGTCAAATTGTCGAAGTATTTCTGGAATTGTTCTTGAGCTCCAGCGACTGCCTTCCGGTGATAAGGATGACTTTTGATCCCGTTGCAGAGGGTGAACAAGGATGTCCGTTTCTGGCTCCTCGCAAGCAGTCACCTGCTCAGTAAGGCGTGCGCTTGACCCATGTTTTTATTCTCGTTGATACGACTTCTGGCTATCCCTCTTACATTTCTCGTTAGTTTAATGGAACTAAGAATCGTGGACGGACGATTACTTCAGTACCAGCGAGCGGCTAGCTTCATAATTCTTACGCCATCGACGTAACCCTTTCTTATTGAGATCAGGGTATACGTCCGAGCGGTAATGTCAGCACCAAACGTCACTTCATAAGGTTCACGTCCACTTTGGTCAATGCCTCCCTGACTCTGACCTTGTCTCGCAGCTGCAGATATAAATTTGGCTTCGATGGCAACCCATCTTCACTAGGGCCAGGCATGCACAGCTATACGGAGGGCAATATCCGCACCTGCTGGTTGAATGGGTACGTCGCATGACAACCTGATCAGCTTCTTTCTGTTACCGATGATAAAAAGGCTACGATTCGTATGGGCAGTGTCTTATTCGATGCTGTTCAATGCTCCCTTCGTTGTTCCACTCGTACAATGCTGACCAATTGACACCGCAACATACTGATCAGGTCCAGGCCACTGCTGATAGAACCAACGCCCGGGCGATTGAATCCTGGTCGCATCCGCTGTTCTCCCACCAGTGCGAGGTGACTATATGGTGGACATGATCGACAAGGTAAGTTTTGTGTCATCGATGGCGGGGCGGTGGTGACTTTCGTTATCAATCTCTTTGAGATCACCCTAACTCTTTTATGGTAGATTGAATCGTTCAATGAAGGCGTCGTGTGATGGCCTTTTTCATCAAGCTTTGGGTTGCAGTCAGTGGCCGGAGACAAATTGGAATGCAGTCATGACCGAAAGCCAATGGCTACCGTACCTTTTAAAGAAAAAAGATTCCACGGGGACAGATTTTGTCCCCTCACAGCCACAATTTCCCCCCCCCAGTGACCTTGTAAATGCAAACAAGGTAACAAGCCGTTTAGGAGATATAAAGGTGGGATGGCTCCGAAAAGTCTGCCACCTCTCTGTCCATTGACCATACATCTTTGACCTGTTATGTCTGATTTGCAGTCTGCTTTGAGGATCTTCCAGTTGGCTGACTATTCAGCAGGTATGGTTGCTCGTGCATCGGGTCATTCATCTATCTTATAAATGGGTCTGCTACTCCAGCTGCAGGAATCACTGCTGTCATATATGATTATTGTAAGTGATACCCTTGATGCCCTTCGTCTCAGGCTGAAATCACCATCGCAATCCAACCATTGTAGTCCTCACCTTTTCGAGTGAGGTATTTACTTTACGCTCTCCGTTTTATTATTACTTGTTGGTTGACATGATCCCGAAGGTAGAATACATTTGGGTAAGGAAGCAACAAGTATCATGCAACCATTGTGTTTCTTACAGTCCCTCAGTGCAAACCCTGGACATGGGTGTCCACAATATTTGTTCTGGTATGTATTCACCTTGTTGCATATGTTCTGATCTGACAAATTTGTAGGTTCGCTATATGGGCCTTTCCTGGAATACGTAAGTCTATCTTGCTGCATTGCATGTCACACAGTTGACAATGAACCATTGCTCAGACTTGCAGCCCTCTGTAAGTTCTAATTTGGTTCTGGCTCACCGATCAAAGGCCAAGAAGGCTCATCAGATACATTTCCAGTTGGAAGTACCTTTGTGCCTGGTCCTGCAAAAGTAAGTTTCTCTGCTTTGCATCTGGTTCATTACTGATCATCATCTTGTGATAGATGTATGCATTCTAAACTCTCGCTGTCAATCCTACTGATAAATAGTTTCATAGGTGTAAGTACATCAGTTTAATTCCCTTTATAACAGCATGTGAGGCATGAGTGTTCTACAGGTCTCGTGATCTACCTAATAGCTGAATGGGAGACTCCAATATTTCTTGCCGCCACTGATTGTGAGTCAGTATGCTATTGATCCCGTTCTCTCTAACTATAAAATCACAGTGGTAATGATCCTGCGGGTGTATGCAATGTGGAATCAGTCCAAAGGGGTTCTTTATGGCCTGTTGTTCATTTTTGTGCCCCAGGTCGTAGTCTCCCTCATTTTTACAGCTATCTATGGTTCCAATGGTATATACTACTCATGTACGTCTTGGGCTGGACTGTATATATCACCGCTCATGGTCCTTTGCTAATCTTTGCCCCAGTCACAACTATTCAAGGCCCCGACTTCTCTGTTTGCACTGTCAATGCTCCTGCTGACAAGATTGCACTGCTACTGTCAATAAAATTGTATGATCAGATTCTGCGATTCGTTCTCAGCGCTATACTCTTGATCCTTGCTGTTGTGCAAAGCTTGAGGCAGTTGCTTCTGATGTACAAAGCAACCAAGCAGTGGCACCTCAACCAGTACATGCGAAGGCTTACTACAGACGGGATTCTCTATTTCATCGTGTAGGCCTTCTCTTTCTCCTCTCATTCATTTCCATTCATACCATCATGTTCTCCTAGGAATGTGTACTTCAGCATCATTATTATCCTCCAATACCACCCTGTGCTAGACCCTTCCGTCACAAACCCCCTGCAACTGACTGCTTTCACAACCATCACTCCCTTGATCCCTCGGCTCATCATTAGTGTGCGCGCATTATATGATCGCGACACCCGTGGTCGCTTGCGGGTTGATACCGGATTTGGTGCATTACAGCGATCCGTTGATGATGAGGATGTATTGGTGTCCACAATCGCGTTCGCGGATCGCAACCTGGGGCGAGAGCAGAGTCAGGCAGCGGAGGATGACGCGGATGACTCGGAAGGAATTCGACTCGAAGCAAGGGCAGGAGGTACGCATTAAGATGGAAAGGCTCTGCGTTGGAAGCAGGGGAACGGAGCGATAACAATAACTTGTATATTTATTTCAACCAAGTTTGCATATGCCTAGACCGTTATCTGTATTCTATGTATGACACGGAAGACTCTTCTCAAGGGGAGTCTCCTCTTCGGCCTCGTGCAATGAATCATGCCGC
>JBBPMA010001455.1:0-10759 GCA_038090075.1 Xanthoconium purpureum | reverse complement strand
ACACAACCACAACAGAATGCCTTTGAACGACTCAAAAAGATCTTTTCCTCTGCCCCCATCCTGCAAATTCCTGATGTCACTCAGCCCTTCACCATCATGACAGATGCCTCCTTGTTGGCTGCTGGGGCAGTACTCATGCAATCCAATGAGAACACTGACCTCCACCCTTGTGCTTACTACTTGACCACATTTACTTCCACTCAACAAAACTACAACATCTACAATAGGGAACTTCTAGTGGTCATCCTGGCCCTGGAAGAATGGCAACAATATCTACAAGGAATCCAACATCCTGTTACCATCATCATGGACTATAAAAACCTCTCTTATGTCAAAGATCCACAGAAACTATCCAGACAACAGGCCAGATGGTCCCTGTTCCTATAGGACTTTGATTTGCAGTGGCAAGTTGCTCCGGAAACACAAATGGGCCCAGCAGATGCACTCTCTCAACATGATCATGTCGACACCACCCAGGACAACATAGATGCATCCATTTGCCTGGAACTGATAGTCATCAGTGCATTGGACCTTGCCCTGGCCAAAAAAATCAGATCTTCCTCCCAGTCAGACCCCTTAGTCCTACAAGCCCTTGAAAACCTTCGACAGGGATCACCCCTGTTTCCCCGCTCCTCCAAAGATGAATGGCACATGACTGACGGACACCTTTACTTTAGGAATCGGATGTACATCCCCCCACATGAACAACAGGCCATCCTACGATCTATATACAAATCCCCCACCACTGGCCACGCAGGACGATTTCACACCAAAGCACTACTGGAATGTGACTTTTGGTGGCCTGGCCTCTCTTCCTTTGTCAATGCATTCATATCCGGTTGCGCGACTTGCCAACAAAACAAAATCAACCACCATCCCACTTGTCCCCCACTAATGCTGATTCCCTCGTCCTGTAATCTCCCCTTCAAACAACTCTCTGTCGACCTCATCACCAATCTCCCCCCCTCCAACGGACATGACTCATTAATGGTCGTGGTTGACCACGGCCTTATGAAGGGGGTAATTCTCATACCCTGTTCCAAAACAATTGATGCCGCCGAAGTCGCCTGACTTTTTGTGTCACATGTCTTCAAATGGTTTGGACTCCATGACTCCCTGATCTCAGATCAAGGTCCACAATTCACATCGGCCTTTGCTAGAGAACTGGCTCGACTTCTCCACTACAACGTCAAACTATCTACTGCATGCCATTCACAGACGGATGGACAAACTGAACGTACTAACCAGGAAATCGAAACATACCTTTGCATCTTCTGCACCAACAACCCTTGAAAGTGGTCGGACTTCCTTTCCACAGCTGAGTTTCATCACAATTCAGTCCCACACAGCTCAACCAAAGTTTTCCCTTTCTCCCTCCTCTATGGATACAAACCTCGGGCATATCCCTCTCTGGGAAAAATGTTCCTCCCTGCCCTGGAGACCCGATTATCCGCCTTGGAAGAGGCGTGAAAGGAGGCATTAGCAGCACATGAAACAGCTTGCCAGATCATGAAGGAGCGGAACTTCTGAAAGTTCACCCCATGGAAAGTCAGACATAAGGTGTGGCTAGAAGCCTCCAATCTGCATTTCAACCACCTTTCCAGGAAACTGGCACCTAAGAGACAGGACCTATTTGAGATCTCCCAGGTACTGGGACCCCTTTCTTATCGACTCAGACTCCCTCTGACTTGGAGAATCCATGATGTCTTCCATGCCTCCCTACTATTCCCATACAAAGAAACTGAAGCACATGGACCAAACTTCTCAAAACCTCTGCCTGATCTAATTGCCTCCAAGGAAGGATACAAAGTGGAACAGATTGTTTCACATCGGGGCTCCATGGGACAACAGAGGTTCCTGACTGCATGGAAAGGATACCCATTGTCGGAAAACACCTGGGAACCCAAGTCTAACCTCCAACATGTGTCAGACATTCTCACAGCATACAAAAAGGCCCACCAACTCCAGAGTTTAAAGGCAACGACATGCCTTTCATCCCTCAGCACAATGACATCTCCACCCCCATCAGACCCATTGACATCCCTTGGTTGTTGGGGCTCACCACGTATCAACTTGCCTTCCTTTGTCAACACAACCTCCCCCTTGACCATGCCAGAACTCACTCCTGCTTCTGCAGAGAACCCAGCTGCCCCATCCACAATTAGCACCATAGGACGAGGCATCTCTTAGTGAGTACCCCCCTGTGTATGCAGCTTAAGGACATCCCTTTTGTCTGGTTTGGAATCACTCTTGCCCTCTGCATTCTTTTCTTTCTTGCCAACTTTAGCCTCCTTATATATATTGACCACCTTGCTTGATGCAGGTATCAACAAGAAATCCAGCTCCCTTCCCTCCCATGCCATATTACATCCCCACCTCACTCTACTCACCTGCTCACCCACCTCCCTCTGAAACCCGTCCCATCGACACTAGATTCCTCGCCACCTCTCAGGTACACACCCTCTTTACCATTGCCATTGCCTCCCCCACCATTCTTAGCGAAATCAAAAGACTCCCATCATACAAACATGACACCGAATGCCAGGCCCTTGTCCAACTTCTCCACCATATCTCAATCACCCAACTCCAACTGTTCAGGGCCTGCCCCATTGATCTACCTGAGTCACTTGGAGCACCTTTACATACCACCCTCTCCCTTCTACCAGGCCTGGTCCTCAAACTCCTCATCACCAACTCCTTCCACCAATATCTGGAGGAGCTTCCAAGCACTACCCTCTACCCCACCTTCCTACATGTCTGGGGCACCCTCTCCTGCGAGGAACAACAACAATACCTTGAGCAGACTGGAGCAAACCAGTCCACCACCGTCTCCCCTTTCCCTATCCCCTTAGTGCTTTGCATCTCCTCTCGCCCCATTTCTCCTACCATAGAAGACAATGATGTTATCCAAATTCAGATCACGAATGGACAATGGATCACCTCCTCTGCCTCTCGAGTCCTGGTCACTTCCTCTCACCCCGCCTCTCCCAGCACTCGCTGCTATATTTGTTCGGATCTCAGTCACTTTGGGCTCTCCTGCCCCTTATATACCTGCCCCTCTTGTGGAGAATTGGCCCCCAGTCATGTGGCACATCATTGTCTGGAGACCCAATGTGATCTCTGTCTTTAATGGGAACACTCCAACGATGTCTGCAATCTTTAGATCTGTGGGAGATGCAACACCCCAGGGCATGTGGTCGGTAACTGCCCAATCAATCTGCTTGCCCAACCAGAATCTTGTAGCTCTTATGGAGGAACATACTTGGACGATGATGACCTCAACACTTTGGTGGGCAACGAATAGGAGGCTTAGATATCTCAAGCCTGGAGCTTGAGTGTATGAAGGGGGTAATGTTACAATACTTTTTCTCTATCATACCTTCTTCCTTGTCTGCACAGTACACCAAGTCTACTTTGACCTCTTTCCTTCAAGTTGGAGGAATGAGTCCAAACTCAAAGTGTCTACCGAAAATATCAATCATCCACACATAAGGTGTGGTGGGAAAGCAGAAGTGAGAAAGGAAATAGAGACTGGCCATAGCAAAAATGAAGATCATCTCCTGGGTAGAGTGAGTGACCTGCATGATCAAGTCTAGGGGGAGTTTGGGGTTTTGAAGACATCATTGCATCTCATTTTATAGGCCCTAAGGATGTATTTGGCATGGGCAAGATTGGAAGGAGGCTTCCAGGTGTCTTCTGATAGGGGGTATCCTTTCCAACGGACATGGAATTGGTGGCAAGCAAAGGTGCCTTGATGGACAACAATGGATTCCATGGTATATTCTTCTTCTCCTTGGATCTCCAAGGGTGGTGGTCAGTTGAAGTTTGGACTGTGTTCGGGGGTTTCCCGATAGGTGGATAAGAGGGAAGCATGGAAGACCAGGTGGATCTTCCATGTGGGTGGGAGTCAGAGGCAGTAGGAGAGGGGGGATAGAACCTGTTCTATTTCAAAGGGGCCTTCTCAGTGGGGAGTGAGCTTCTTCAATTGATAGTGGAGTTTCAGGTTGCAGTTGTCTAACCACACCTTCTCTCCTACTTTCCAGGGTTTGAAGTGGGAATTAATGCCGTCTTTGACGAGGTTGGCTGCTTTGGCATGTGCTTCTATGGCTTCTGATCAGGCTTGTTCCAGAAGTTGAAGACATTTTTCTAGTTCAGAAAGGAAGATTTGTCCAATTTTGGGGTATGCACAAGGTTTATAGCCCATCATGAGAGAAAATGGGGTTTGATTAGTGACTGAATGGGTGGCAGAGTTGTGAGAGAATTCCGCCATGGGAAGGAGTTCTGCCCATTTGTCAGGTTGATCAGAGGTGAAGAGGTGAAGATAGGTCTCCAGTTCCTGATTTACTCATTCAGATTCCCTGTCAGTTTGGGGGTGATAGGCGGTAGAGAGGGCCACGTCATAGTTGAGAAGGTGGGTGAGTTCTCAGGTGAATGCCAAGGCAAATTGAGGTCCCTGATCAGAGATAACTTTGTCATGAAGGCCAAATTGGGGAAAGATGTGCTGGAAAAAGATGGAAGTGATGTCCACAGCAGAGGCAGTTTTGTTGCAAGGGCAGAAAATTACCCCCTTAGTAAGACCATGGTTGACCACAACCAAAATAGAATCGAAGCCGTGGAATGGCAGAAGGTCCATAATGAGATCCATGGAGATTTGCTGGAAGGGGTGAGTGGTGGAGGATGGGATAGGGGCAAGGGCAGGGGTGGATGGGTGTGTGTTGACTTTACAAGCTTGGCAGGGCGCACAGCTGGTGATGAATTTCTGGATGAAGGTGGTGAGTCTGGGCCACCAGTAGTCTTTTTGGAGGAGGTTAACAGTACAGAAGTATCTGCCATGGCTGCTGGTGGGGGATTTGTGAATGGAGGAGACCAGTTGGTGGCGGGCTGATTTGGGGATGTATAGGTATGTCTTATAGTAAAGTGCGCCATTGTCAAAATACCAGTTTTGAGGGGCTGAGCGCAGAAGGGGGATGGTGTCTGACTCCATGGCATGCAGCACATCAATGACAAATTGGTCAGAAGGGATGGATTCAGTAATTTTCTCAGTGAGCACAGCGTCAAGGAGGTTGATTTGGAGGCTGGGGAGGAGGACCTGTTCAGCATTGTCAGAGGAAATGTCTATGTCGTGCAGATGGGAGAGGGCATTGGCTGGCCCCATTTGTGAGCCTGGGACATGGATCCAGGAGAGATTGTAATCCTGGAGGAACATTTGCCATCTTGCTTGGCAACGGGAGAGTGCATGGAATTCCTTGAAGTAGGTTAGGTTTTTGTGATCCATGAGGATCATGATGTGGTGGCAGGTACCAGTGAGGTAGTGATGCCATTTGAAGAGGGCATTTATGACAGCAAGTAGTTCACAATCATAGATGTTGTAGTTGCACACGGCAGGGGCAAAGATTTTGGAGAAATAGGCGCATGGGTGCATGTTTCCATTGGAGTCCTTCTGCATGAGGATGGCTCCAGAAGCAGTGAGGAAGGCGTCAGTCATAACGAAGAAGGGTTTTTCAGTGTTGGGAAATGCAAGTATGGGTCAATGTAGGAAAACATTCTTAATCTTAGTGAATGCTTCAGCATGGTCCAGGGTCCAGGTCCAAACAGCCTTTTTGTAAGTGAGACTGAGGAGTGGTTTAGCAAGGTTGGAGAAGCCAGGGATGAATTTGCAGTAAAAGTTGCAGAATCTGATGAAAGACTGGACGGCTTTGACATAGGTGGGTGGAGTCCATTGCTTGATGGCATTGAGTTTAGTGGAATCCATGTGAATGGAGCCAGGGGTGATCACAAGCCTGAGGTATTCCACTTTGGTGGTGTCAAAGGTGCATTTGGCAAGTTTGAGAGTGAGGTGTTGCTCTTGAAGTCACTGGAGTACTCGTTTGGTGTGTTCCTGATGGAGGAAGAGGTCATCCCCAGAGTGTATGAGCATATCATCCATGTAGATGATAAGTCATCCTTCATTGATGAAGTCTGTGAAAGTGTGGTTCATATAGGGCTGGAATGTGGCTGGGGAGTTGCAAAGGCTGAAGAACATAACAGTTGGTTCAAAAAGGCTGAAGGGAGTGGAGAACACCACCTTCCAGGTGTCTTCCGGTCAAGTGCAAATGTTATTGTATTCCCAGTGGACATCAAACTTGGTGAAGAGTTTACTATGCTTGAGTTTGTCTACCAAGTCAGAGATGAGTGGAAGGGGATAGGCATTTTTGACTGTATGAAGATTGAGGTAGTGATAATCCTGGCAAGGGCAGAGTGTGCCATTCTTTTTGGGAACAAAAAAGAACAGTGCGGCCTGAGGGGATTGAGAAGGGCAAATCTGTCTGTTCTTTAAATGTTCATCGATGAAGGCCTTGCAGACCTCTTGTTCAGCAGGGTTTAGCAGGTAGGATTTGGCATGCTGGGGAATGAAAGTGTCTTCAAGTTGGATGGCATGGTCGAAGTTCCTTTTTGGGGGAAGTCCATTAGTATCTTTGGCTTGGAAGACATTGGTGAATTCTTTGTAGATGGCAGGGAGTTCTCTTTCAGCTTGTCTGATTTGCTGAGCCAGGTCTGTAGAGATTGTCATTTTATGGATACCTATGGTGATGGGAATGTGTTTCATTCATTGGAGAATGAGCTCTTCCATTTTAATGTTGGGGTCAATGGAGAGGTATCAAATGAGGTACCTTTGATAGGTAGCATTGGAGGAGTCATGACGAGGGACCAAGCAAGGTTCTGGAATGTTTATTTTCCCAGTGGTCCAATCAATGATGGGGTTGACTTCCTGAAGCCAGGGTAGTTCTAGAATGAGGTTCTCGTTTCCGAGATGGATAATGTAGAACCAACGTCTTTCCTCTTTTTTGCCTAGGTGAAAGGTGAGTTGTACCTTGAATCATATGATGCCTTTGGCATTGGGGGTGCTGTTGGCATTGTGGGCTGAGATGGGGGTTTTTAGTCTCTCTTTGGGCCAGTTGTTTTTGGAGATGAGGTCATGGTCTATGAAACAAAAGGTGGCCCCAGAATTGATAAGGGCAGAGAGATCAATGATTTGGCCAAGTGAACTGGAGTAAAGTGATGCAGGAATTTTCATAGAGCAAGACTTACTACTGGTTACAAAAATTGGTCTAATAGATTGGGAAGGTAATAATGTTGAGGCATTCCTTCCTTTCAAAAATTTGTTTGGGTTGTGGCAGGTTCAGGGACCTCTTGGGTTTGAACATAGTTGATGGTTTCTCCTTGTTCATCAATGTCATTGTCATATAGAACTCAAAGTGAGTGAAAGATGTCCACATTAGAGAGTTTGTCATTGGTCTTCAGCTGGTTGATATAATCTAGTACCTCATCCTTAGGAGGAGGAGTTTTGGTGGTCCTAATGTTTTGGACAGGGGGTTTCCTATTGCCAGAGGGGCTTGACTTGGGAGGTCCTCCATGCAGGTGATTCCTAGTGTTGCAACTTTTCTTGTGGCATATGAAGCAAAGGTTGTTTCTGATGTGGTTGGCGCGTTGCACAGGAGTGAGGTAGATCCTGTCTATATCCATCACATTTGGGTTGCAATGGGTCCCAGTGTTGTGAGAGGTCCTAATAGGGGTTCCTCCACCTTGTAGTTGTCACATTCTTTTAGTGACATCGAAAAATTGTCCTGCCTTTTTGAGCCATTCCTTGTGGGTAGTGGGCTCCATGGGTAGTGCAGCCATCTTGTAGGCAATGCTAGGGGAGACAATTCGACTGAGCATGTCCATAAGGATGTGCTCATTGTTGGGGTTGTCGAGACCGGCCCTAAAAGCCTCCAGTTCAAAGTCAGCTTTGAACTCGTGGAAGTCACCATGGTAAATGGAGTCTTCCTGCTGCATGGTGGCAAGCTTGTTTTGGCTTTTGGCATGAAGGTCTGTGGTTAGTAACACTTCCCCAAAATGTGTGAGAAGTTTAGTGAAAGTTTTCTCCTCAGCTGGCATGCTCTCGTTGTCCAACTTCATGAGCCAACCTTCAGAGAAGGAGGCTCCTCATCCCTTGCCCATTCTGTTGAGCAGGGTCAGGGTTTTGGCCTGATTGTTATACTTCAATGCATTCATGGCAAAGTATCCTTTCATGGCAAGGATCCATCTATTGGCATTCTCTTGTTTGCCAGAAAATTCTTCTGGGAGACCCACTTTAAGTTCTCCTTGGGAAGCCATATCGTCCTCACCATGTGGGAGGTCAATGTCTGGATTAGGATCCAGGTTTGGATCTGGTTCAGGCACAGCAGGGGGGAGTGGGTTGTCTCGGAGGTATTCTGTGAGAGCAATGCGGTAGTTTTGGTCACATTCTTCCTGTTTGGGGTCAATTGGGGGAACAGTGTATTGGGGCTTGTCAATGCCAGTGTAAGGGTTCAACTCCAAGGGAGGATCTGTTATGATGGGAACAGTGGAGAGGGAGGGTGGGGTGGTAGGATGGAACAGGGAAGAGTGAGCGATTGGGGAGGGTCTGTCAGTAGGTGTGGACAAGTGAGGGGATTGTCTGTAAGGTGAGCCAGAAATCTGAGTACATTGTCTTGGTTGGAACACAGTTGGCAGAGGGGAGTCCTCAGAAAAAGCTTGTGAGGCTTTCAAGGAAGAATTGGTTTCAGGATCCAGGTCTCGCTGACTGAGTAAGTCAGTGAGGTTGGTTCTGTGCATAGTGGGTGTGGGCACACTCTGAGCATGAGAGCTGGAGTGGAAAGAGAGCTAGTTCTTTTGCTACATTGAGTGTTGCTTTCTAGTGTTCCATGATGCTCCTAGGACTGGCACCTAGTGAGACTTGGTAAAGCGGCTGATAGGTCTTATTAATGTAGCCTAGCAGGCAAGGGCTTATTGGCAAGGCCTTCCTGGACAAGAGTATTGCTTGAAGTGATACTAGACAGACCTAAGAGTATGTCGTCAACTAGGTGAAGCACACAGACTTGATGTGAATGCAAATGAGACAAAATGGGGTCTCAAGAGATCCAAGAGGAAATCTTGGAATGGACTAGATTACAACATGAATGCATAGAACTAGCTGAGAAGCCTCAGCATACATGGAGGTTTATATACCTCAAAAGGAAGTGCATGGACCAAGAAAGGAATAGTGATATAAATGGTAACAGAGGTCTATAGGGGTTCCATATCTAAAAGGAGAAGTGGGGAGCCACACGAAGAGCAGAAAGGGAGTCATACAGGAGACTGGAAGGAACTTGTTCAAAAGAGAATGCGGAATGTATGGAAGGCCAAGATGAATATGGAAAGGAACTGAGACATATCCAGAAGGCAGAGTGCTGACAGGACAGTGAGATCTATGCACAGCAGATAGAAGCCTAACTATGCAAGGGAATCTAAAGAGAGAATCCAGAATGGGATTTGGGGGTCCAAGAGTTGAGCAGTGTGGAGTATGGGACAAGGAAATCACCTAGTGGAAGAGAGAGGTTGTCCCAGGGGACTAGGGAAAAAGATGGGATCTTGTTGAAGGGCACAAAATCCACAACAAGTGTTAGCCCTATGCCATCACAATTGACATTGTGGTGGGCTTGCTCATTTCTGTTTGTTGTCACTGGTGAGGCTTTCCATATATATGGAGGAATTAGGCTAAATGGCTGATAGAGTCCAGGAAGTACGAATTTTGCTGTCTCCTTGTCCTTCAGCCAAGCTAGATGTATGTTAGGTTGTTTTAGGATTAACTGTTGTAGTATCATACCTTGTGCCTTTGTACCTCTGTTTTGGATGATCTGAAGGGTTGTCTTAACACATGGGTGTGCATCTGATGATGCAAGGCTATACATTGCTGCAAGAACCTTTGCATCAACATCTTGTGCAAGGGTTTGCAAGTTACACTTAAAGTGTGCAATGCACACTTGGAAAAAGCATTGCAGGTAATCATATGGGCTAAGATCACATATATGATGTTTGGATTCATATCTACAATATTGTCAGTTGTGTGTACAAAGCTCAACACAGAGCATTCCTAGCCCTTCAGATAGATTAGTAATGAGTGCCAAAAAATAGTAAATGACTTACCCAGTGCTTGACCTCAGTGTGCGTCTGCAATGATAGACTCAATGCCTACACCATGAATGTGATGGAACAAAACTTGTTGCCCTGTATCATCAGCTGCAATCTCAAAGATATGATGAAACAGAATAAGATGGGCTGCAGCTGATTGAGATGTTGTGAACACTCATGTACAAACAACCGATTGCATGTGGTGACTATTCCAGCACTCAATTTCAAATTCCTGCCATCCTTGGACTCATTTAAATGAGATATCAATTGACAACCACTTGGATTGCATGAGATATGATGACATTTGACTTGTCATGCAGATGACAAGCCGAAATCCACCTTTGCCATGTATATCATGACACTCAGCACACCATAGATAACAGTGGTCAAGAGAAAGGCTTTGACATTTGCATTCAAGCTTTTTCACTGCTCCTTGGAAACCTGTCCCAAATGGGAAGTGGTTTGCCTGCATCACTTCAATCAACCAGTGAACATGGTCCAGGTTTCCAAATGAGGGATGTAGATCTTGAAGCAATGGGTCCTGATGACAATCTGCCCAACTGATTGCTTGTTGAAAGCACTGCATGAAACCAGAGTCAAGCATTATGCAGCATGGTGTGGCGTCAGCTAGTTTCCAGTCAAGCTGAAGGAGCAGTGCCTGGAAAAGTTGTATGAGAGGGAAAGGGGTCTTAACTGGCAGAAGCAAAGGATGGGAGTGTGGGTTGTGTGACACAACAATGACCTGAGGACAGTCAATTAAGTCATTTGGCACGAAAATGTTATAGAACGTATGACATTTTTGTGCCCA
>JBBPMA010001454.1:0-10765 GCA_038090075.1 Xanthoconium purpureum | reverse complement strand
CTTCCAGATTTATCAGACACCAACTCCAATGCATTCTCGATCAAGGCACATCTCCTGACCTCCGGATTCTTATCAGGGACTTATTTCATCACTCTACATTTCACTTATCTCCATCCATACTAGTTTCATAGCATTCTAGCCACCGATGCTATGAACCTGTGCCACAGGTCCAATCTCCGGACAGCCAGTGTGCAGCCTCGCATTTGTATAATTACTCAGCTCTGTTCCTCCGTGACAAATCCTGTCCACCTTTGTAGTATAAGTACTGTACTCCCAAGCCATGTATTCCCTTAGTTTGAATATCAACTAAGATACCACTCCCCTCTAATCCTCTGCTCGAGTCTTTAACTCCCCTCTGACCCCTACTCGACTTTATTGCTGTGCAATGTTAAAGTCATTACCTCCAAGTTACCTCTGAACTCTGAAATTCAGGACCAGACTTAGGCAAGGATGCAGTGCTCCTCTCTGAGTCACTGAAGCCAAGTCCTGTCTGACAGCTAGTCTCCAGAAGTTCTGGAGTTAGTTCAGGAGTTGACCCAGTCTTGACAAGCATGCTCTTCCCCCTGGTGCAACCATCCTGGGCATTGTTCTTACATCAGATAAGACAAATATATCCATCATGACAGGCAACTGCATGGCTCACCTGGTCCTCATTAGCCTTGTGAATATTGATGCAAACATATGCAGCAAAACCTCCCTCCATGGCTATCTTCTCCTCACCCTCCTTCCTATTCCAAAATTCATCCACAAGAACAGCCGTGTCTATGGACTGCTCAAGGATCAGCTCTTCCATCAAATGCTCAACCATATCCTTGCCCCTCTCAAGACTGCAGCCACCATGGGAATCATGATGAGCGACCCAGCAGGAAATTTGTGGTATTGCTACACACCATTAGTGTCATGGATAGCAGACACGCCAGAAGAGTGTTTCATTTCTGCAACAAGTCCAAAGGCATTCCTGGTCACAACCACTACATCCAAGTATTTTGGTGATCCCTTCCGTCACCCTCCATGCACTGGTCAAAATACACTTCTGGCCATTCAGACAGTGTGTGCTGAACATGATCCTCCAGACTTCAAGAATTTCTTGAAGGTGATCAGACATCTCAGCTTGAATGGTGTTATTGATTCTTGCTGGATAAGCTGGCCACTTTCTGACCCCTGTGAATTCCTCACCCCCAAAATCCTTCACCATTTCCATTGGCTCTTCTGGGACCATGATGTTAAGTGGTGCATCATTGTGATCGGAGCAGAGGAACTCAACTTCCGTATGTCCTTGCTTCAAACTCCCATTGAATATTGTGCATTTGAAGATGGTATATCAAATTTAAAACAGGTCATGGGACATGATCACTGTGCTGTTCAATGTTACATTGTTGGCATTATTGCTGGCTTGGTTCTGCAGCACTTCCTTATCACTATATGTTCACTACTGGAATTTCGTTACTTGGCCCAAGTGCCAGTGTTCACAGATGATTTGCTTGTTAATGTTGCAAAAGCTCTGCAGGACTTCCATGATCATAAAGATGCTATCATATAGGCTGGCATGTGGAAGGACTCTTGGGAGATTCCCAAGTTGGAGCTACTTCAAAGTGTCATCCCAAGCATCCATTTTTCAGGCACAGTCATATAGTGGTCTGCAGATCCCACTGAACATGCTCATGTCCAAGAGATCAAGATTCCAGCTCGAGCCAGAAACAATTACAACTACTACAGCCAGATTGCGTGCCACCTTGACCATGCAGAGAAATGTTTTCACTTCAACATTGCTATGTATGTTGAGTCTCAAATGGGCAACACAGATCTATGAGAAGCTAACAACAATGGAGGTTTTGAGCAAGATAACAAACACAAACCAGATCTGGAGGATAACCCTTTCTTTACGACTGACATCTGGCCTATGGTCAACTACTTCAAGATTGCAGATGCACTTGCATGGGGCTGCATCCTGAATGCCATAAAGCCATACCACACCCTCTCAACTACTACTACCACTTTCCACCTTGCTAGCAAGCCATTGTTGACACTCAGTGTGCACAAGGCAGCCACTATGTTCAATCTTCCAGATCTCTGTGCAGCCTTGGCGCATACCTATATCACCTTCAAACCAGAATGCCACATCATGTGTTGGGGGTCAGAAGTGGGGAGAACCACACATTGCCATTTAATTGCCTTCAAATCTGGTGTAAAATCCATGTCCAGCAAATGTGGTACTATGACAAGCATATGCCTGACAATCCACAAACACTATGTGTGCTACCTCCTTCCACCACTAACCTGCATGGCTTGTACAACGCTGTTATCGTCAACACAGACCCAGACAGCAATTGGCCAAGACAAGGTTTAGAAGGTATGTTCTTGGAATTCCACCTACACATTCACTGACTCAGATCACCGTGACTGTCACACAGGCCATACTGTCACCCTGCTTCACTTGATATTCCAGCCTTTGCGCTCAGACATTTTGGCTGCTTATGTCCAATGTTTCAACATCGTCCTGCAACAGAGAAATACAAGCGACATCAACATGGAAACAGGCATGCACTTGATGCAACATGCAGTCCAGTCTAACGGGAGTAGGATTGGGGATGTGATATCCATGATGCAAATACATTCCCCAGCACATTTAATACCTCATTTCGGTAAAGAGGTGCATCCATGGTTGACAAATACGAGTAGCTATGAACTTTCTTCGGACTTTTGGCTCAACAAATACTGGTTGAAGGAGTTCTATTACACACTCTCCCCTAATCCTGTTACTCATTCATAGTAGCCATGCATAATATGTAATGTGTTCCCAATGTAGTTCATTGATAGGATTGATCTGGGTTCGTATTCATAAAGCTCTCAGGATTCAACACCCCCACCTTTTCAAATGCTAATTAGCACCAACATGTTGGAGGTCCCATCCAGCCTTAAAGTGATGCCTACTAATAGTAACCTGAAGGTACATGCCTTTATAATTGCCAGATATGGCCATATCAATCAACAATTTTTTTTGCAGCTGCTGACTTTCCATGTAACACCATATACTCCAGCATGTGTGAGTCTATGCCACTCTGGCAGTCCCTCTAAGGCTCATTGAATATACCCCTTGAAGATTCAAAGTGTGCCCCCTACATACCGGAAAAAATCATACTAGTACCGTGACCAGATGGACCCCCTCATCAAGCATGATACTCAGAGTCTGCACTGGTCCCTCAGCCCTACTGAAAGCAGATGCCTGCTTGAGGCAATTTTCCCTGACAAGATGTTATTCCCATGTATGACTGAACCCTCTGAGTCGCTGAGCATGACCCAGCTACTTGACTTGCTACAAAACCAAGGCACCAAATCGAGTATAGCAATATTTCTCAATGGTATTTTGAAAGCAGCAGAGAAGGTTGTTGGAACCTCCAGCATTCAAAGGTTAGTTTTTCTGTTGCATCTCACTACCTATATTAACATAGATGTTCAGAGTATGGCATGCCAACAGAGCCACTTTGCCACTCAAAGGCTCAGATGTAAATTGCAAGCCTGACCTCATACTCCTGCCTGTATCAGTTGCCAGATCATCAAATGACCTAGACTGGAGGGACGTCATCATCTTCAGAGAGATCAAGTCCAAATGATCTTCTGACATACTAAAAAAATCTTTCATCGAAGCAGCAGGGAAAACTACACTTCTCCTCTATGCACAGGACAGAAGGCACTCAGCACCATGTGTCCAGATTTTGGGTCACCACATCATCCTCACATTCTTTGATTGCAGAGGGTCTCTTTCAACTGTGGCATTCAATATCCATGAAAATCCCGAAGTTTTCCTATGTGTTTTACTTGGTGTTTCTACAGCTTTGATGGCTAGCATCAGGTTTGATGAAACAGTGTTCTGGGATAGCTGTGAGAAGAAGAGGGTATTGGTTGCATAGAAGGGGTCCAGTGAGAGCAATCAGGAAGACAATTTACTTGTTTTTTTGGAACAACTGATTTTTATCTCAGATGTGTTACATGGTCGCAGTACAACAGTTTGGGCTGGTTTGATGAAGGATCCCACTCAAAAATCGCAATGACAGGTCATTATCAAAGACTTGTGGATCGATCCCCTGCAGAAGTTCATGGAAGGGAACCTGTTAGCCAGGCTTAACGATGTGAATGTTGAAGGTGTACCCCAGCTCATACATGAACAGCAGGTGCAATCTCCTCATCCCTCAGGCGCTGAAGTAACAGTAAACATGTTGATGCACTTCCTTCATGCCTTTCTCTTGCTGTCTTACAGCCATCCATACCAACTGCAGATCCTCTCACATCTTGTGACCGAGCCATGTGGGGCGTCAATTATGTCTTTTTCTTCCCTTACCAAGCTTCTGATCACATTCATTGACTATGTATCAAGTATGTCCCTACTAGTTCATGCCTCACAATCCACACCACTGATGATCTTCTTAAAGTCCACAAAGACGCAACCAACAAGGCAAAAGTCCTGCACTGTGACATCAGTTTGCTGAATCTGCTTCTCATAGCTTGGAATTCTTCAGGCAATGGCAATCAGCACCTCAACTTTCTCAACTTCCTACCATAGGATACCCATGTGTGCCTATGAACCAAGATGAAAAACATCATGTATTGTGGCCTCCTCAGAGATTGGGGTTATGCTGTTCCACTAAATGTCCCTTCCTACATCCCACAATCAATGCCTCCCACCTCTCCTCTTAGTCTACCCCCAACTTCCCCTGCATCACCACCCAAACACCAGCCCTCCGACATAGGTGATCCCTGTGTTCCCATTTGTGTATCTGTTCCCGGACAACACAAGGATTAAGTTGCACACATCATGTTACGCAAGTCGCCAGACTTGCATCGAAGTCAAGGGTTTACTTACTCTGAGGGAGGTACTCACGAAGAGACGCTGCATCCTCAAAGAAGTCTCAAGGGAGAAAAGACTAGGTCACAACTCAGACGGGTTGTGGATCGCAAGACTGACGCTGTAATTGCGCAGAACAAGAATGGGGGAAAATACAGGCTAAGCAGGTATTTAAGTACTACTGATTACATAAGAGGAACTCAGTAGAACTTCGTGGAAGGTGGGGACACGTGACTACTATGAGAGAGGTAGTCAGAGGAGAGGATAGTCCTGTTGACAAGATGAGAGATCAAAGGGGAAGAAGTATTGGAAATGTGAAGACATCAAAAGTAAGTAGGTAGTTAGTCTCGTTCTCATGGTAAGGGAAAAGATCAATGTAGACTCGCCGGACGACGCGGATGAGAAAGAAGGTATGAGAAAGAAAGAAAATCGTAACAAATCATGCTCTCTGAACTACAGGTTGACCATGACATTGTGCTTTCAATGGGTAGGGATCAGCTGCCAGATCCATCCTCACCATCAATCAATACAAACCCCCTTTATTGTACTGTAGGTTTCTCTCTCCACAAGATGATGAGGCCCATGCTAACTAAAGTCTTCTAGGGCACATGGTCCTGGATGGCTGCCAAACTAGTGATGGCTGGCCCCAGAAAACCAGTTTCCCACATGGCTAGTCATGACCTCAAATTGATATTTTATGTCCTCCTTGGAATTTGTGTGCTGTTTGATGCACCCCATTGCCTCAAAACCGAAACCACTCTCTCTGAGTGTTTTGACTTGTATTTCAACACATCTGAGCCAAGCCTCCTGAAGACGGTAACAATCCAGTCTCAGCTTGGCTGATCATCTAACATCCTGTGTCACATATCTCCCTACTTTTGGCCCCTGGTCCCCCCTCCTCACCACTTTGTGGGAATAGATTATCCTGCCAATGGATTTCAAAAACAACTCATTCTGCACTGGCAGTCCAATCACACATGACGAGATGAGCAGAGCACTCATTCAAGCATTATGTGACATCAATGATGAAGCCTGGGCTTTGACTCATAGTGGGGGTTAACTTGAGCAGATGAAGAATCTGGAATGTCTTCTAACCTCTGCAGCACCCAGATCAAAATGCCTCAACAATCTTGATGCTGTGACTGAAGGATACGAGTCTAATCCCATGGCTCCTAGCTGGCCTCCAAGCACTCAGGCTCCATCCAGCAGATCTCAGCCAAAGCCCCAACCCAAAACCAATCCTAGAGCCTCAGCCTTAGGCATACCATTGCCACCTACTGTTCAGCCCTCTTTCAACTTCACTGCTCCAGGTGGACAATTTGAATTCAAGGTGCCTGAAGTTAACTCCTCATTGACCTCATCTGGCCCTCAGTCTTCCCATGAAGGTTCAATCTTCTTTGCTTGTTCCTATCCTTCCACCACTCCAACTTTCTGTGCTAACTCAGTCTGTCCATTATCCCAAGGAGATCATGATGCCATCCAGCAAGCTTATGGTCACTCTTCCCACCTCAAACAGCTAGCTTATGCATCTCAGTCTGGTGTAGAAGCCCCTTGTCATATTTCTCAGGTAACTGAAAAACTCACATACCAACCATCAGCACTCTCCTCCAGCCAGCGATCATTGCAGCCCAAGTCCCAAGAGAATCGAAGACAGTCAAGCAGGACCAATCTCCCCTCCAAATTCCAAGAACCCACAGTTCCTTCCCATCATTCCAAGGATTTAGATGATACACAGTTCCTTCATTCATGTCTAACAAGTTTCCAGCACACAGCATCATTCTATTACGTCCCACTCAATAGACAAGGACTCCATGGCCATATCCTTTTTGTGACTCCCAATGAAAGCAGGGAACATGTTGGCCAGAATGACAATGATATGCCAATCAATGAGACAACACCAAGCAAGGACAATCATTTTGCTGAGTCCATCCTGCGGGGAGGTAAGTATGCAACACTGTCAGATTCTTTACTAACTACCATTTTTAGAGACTGTGTTTTCATGCCTGCAGAATCAGGACCATGACTATTACCATGAGAGTGATGACGACATTCCTATGGACAATACATCACCTGACAATGATGGTTATTTTGCTGAGTCCCCTTAGGGAGGTAAGTTTGCTTACATCTTTGATATTTCACTAATGCTTGGTGTCCTAGAGGATGTGTATGTGCACAGACACAACGAGGCTTCCAATCCTTCTGATATTGAATGTAAGTAGCCTAATCTGGATACCCATTCTACTGACAAGTCACTCAGCAACAGAAGGTTCTGGTCAGGTTGCATCGCATCACACTGGTAAATGCAATCACATCAAGCAATGTAACTAATATATTAACCAGTGAATGGCCCCTCAAATAACTATGCCAAGGATGATATACTTACCTGTGGATGGCGGGCACACAGGCAGAATGAGGCTTGTGATCCTTCCAATACTGAAAGTAAGTGATTTGAAGTCAGATACTTTCCTGCAAAAAGTATAGCTAATCTCTTGACCAAAAGATCAAAGTTCTATGAATAGCCATGCTTGCAATCATTCTGATGTCAGACATAAGTGGCTCAATACCAGATACTCATGTTACTGACAAGTTTCTTGGTGACAGAAGGTTCTGGTCAGGTTGCATCACATCGCAATGGTAAGTGTCATCACAACCAAGGAACACAGCTAATATATTAACCACCAGATCAAGGCTTTACAAATAGCCACGCTGAGAATACTGGTCAACAGTGGATGCACAGACAGAGCAATGCTTGCGATCATTCCAATACTGAATGTAAGTAAATTCAAATCAGATGTTCGGATTACTGACAAGTTGTTTAATAGTCTCCAGTTGTGTCCCATTGAATGGTTAGTGCAAACTCATGCAAAGAGTGTAGCTAATGTCATGATTAATAGATCAAGGCTTTATGAATAGCCATGCCAAAGATGCCAATCAACAGTGGATGCACAGACAGAGCAAGGCTTGTGATCATTCCAAACTGAACATAAGTAAATTCAAATCAGATGTTCAGGTTACTGACAAACTGTTTAATAGTCTCCAGTCATGTCCTATTGAATGGTCAGTGCAAACTCATGCAAAGAGTGTAGCTAATGTTATGATTAACAGATCGAGGCTCTATGAATAACCAAGCTGAGGACATTGTGCTTGCCCATCGACAATGCAATTGTGCCCCTCACCTCCCCAGCAGCTCTCAGTTAGCTTCTATTCAGGACCAGCAATATCCTCAGCCTCAAAGCACTACTCCTGCTTTGTCGCAGCTGTCAGGAATGGCTAACCAAGCACAAAATGTGACTCATCCATCACAACCATTAGAAATGGTCAATTCCATTGTAGCGCCCATTGGTCCTGCAGCAGAAGGCGCCAAGCCTTGGCAAATGCAATTTTACAAACCAGCAGTTCAAAACATACTCGAACATGCAAAACAATTCTCTCATTGCAGTGCCGCATCCATAAATGCATTTCTGATCTGTGGTCAATTCAATTCACTTGCTGTTGAATACGTGGAAGAAGCTATTAGCAAAAGATGATCATGTGGCCTACCAGTCAGTGATGGTGAGTTTGTCAGTATTTCTCACTCCACACACTAACCAATCTATTTTTTCAAGGTTGGTGGCCTCACTACACAAATGAAATATGCAGACTAGTAAGTCTAAGTCATTGTTGTCACAATATACTTAAAGTCTTTTCATAGCTTTGGAAGGATCTTGGTAACTGGCATTCAGCACTGAGGAAAAAAGCCTGTGCATACATCACTCAATGCTACAAATGGGATCCTGAGAACCATCACCAAGTAAACTTTAAGATTGTGAAGGGTCTTCTTGAAGCTCATGGAGCATTCTTGAGGGATGGTGTGGACAAAAATGTAGGTCACTTGCACTTGCTAACACCATACTCATATTTGTTTTCAGGGACATACGAACAACCTTGCCCATCCTGCCCTGGCCTGTCTTATCACTGATTCTTTCTACACAGGTCCCTTGTTGCTCAGTAAACTCTTTCCGGAGGTATTTGCAGCTGAAGTACCTAGAGTCATGGTTGCTATTGCAGCTACAGTGGTAACATCCATTTTAGAGCTGAACATTGTCACGCATTTACTGTATGTACAGCTGAAAGTCATTCTGGATGAGATGGTATCCTCGCAAGCCAAAGTTAATTTCAGAGTGAACACATATTCCCTGATCTACCTCGAAATACTAGGTCTGATGAAGAAATGTGACACCTCCACAATCCACACTGAAAAAACCAAGGTGCTTTGAATCCAGTGGGCTCACCAAGGAATGTATGTACTCCCAGATCTTGTTATTTGATACATACTCAATTCCTTAGCAATTGTACAATGGAGTCTGAGACTCTTGGGACAGTACCAACCAGTTTTGACATCACCCTTGATTAATTCCCCCCTTGCCACTGTTGTTCCTGAATTTGTCATGTGCTAGGTTTGACAATATGTACATGTTGACATGATAATGTAATCCTGTTCTCCTTCTGAGTCCTGTCTGATCCCAACTGTAGTACAGATGCTACAGAACTGTTACAATCTGTATAGATGTACTGAGGCTGCCTGAAACAAGGTGCAGCCCAGTTTGGAATAGAACTGGGATGGACCTGGACAATTCCAGCCAGTGGGGTACCTTGCTGTGGGTCCCTGGGAGAGTGGGACATTGTCCAATGCTGTCCAGTCTGGACAGTAGGAGGTAAGTTTACTGATGCACTTTGGCTGCATCGTGCATGCCTTCTGCAATGTCCAAACCCTGGTGACCAATGGGATTGCAAAGCTTGGTGAGGACGAAGGTGGGAGTCTGGAATTGTTCACTGCTCAGTAAGTTCAGAATCTTCTCAAGCTTACCCTAATGACCTTTGTTCCAGGGAATGCAAGGAATTCACAGCTTTCTGTGAGCTACTCCAGATAGTTCCAGGTTTAGAAGCTTGTGTTATGCAGTCTAGTGAGGATGAAGTTGTACTTATTGCAGACCTCATAAGTATGCTCTGCTACTTATGTCACTTAGGCCATTAATGTTCCATGTGGTTTGCTTTAGATCCAAAAGGGGTCTAATGGTGCAAGAGTGGACGATACCAAGGGAATGAAGAGTGCCATCTTTGATTGGATTATGTCCAAGGGCCAGTCCCTGAATCCTCACATACCACAGAATGTGAAGTCAGGGCACAGTTTCAACCATGAGCACACTGGTGCCCTGCTTTGCCCAGCAGGTCTCGATTGGGTGAATTCTGAGTGAGTGACAAATATGAAGTTAGCAATGCCTCCTTACCTGTTGCAGCACTAGGAACAAGCTGATCAGTGGGCAGATTCAGCCTGCTGGTGATCAGTGGCCTGTGTTTCTGTACATGAACTATACCTATGACACTGAAGATCCATGGAATGGGCTCCTTCAGAATGGTCTTTTAGTTTCAGTACAAGCCCAAGCTGCCCTACCAGGACTGTATAGGCTCACTTTGTTTCAGGCCTACAAACATATATTCACTTCGCCCAGCTCTGTAGACCAGGAGCCTAGGGCTATGAGATCAGGTAATGCACAAATTTATGGCATGCAATGTGTCACAAAGGCTTCTGTTGCCTATGTCATGACTCAGGTAATGTCCAGCATGCTTCTCTCAGATGTAACTGTATTAATCCATTGCACACAAATTCATTTTGCACTGACTTCCACCCAAGTATTCTCCCACACCGATCATGTGATGGACTCCAAGCACTTTTACAATTCTGTCCTTGAACTACTTGATGACCCTGAAGAAAAGGAAGAAGTTGACCAGCTTATTGTCTGGTGGAATAGGTTGGTGTTCTTGTGATTTTTGAGGTTGATCCACTTCAAGTGCTGATATCATCTCATAGGCAGATCTTTCCTTTATATGCTGATGCTGATCACCTGCCATTAAAGAATAGTGCCTTGGTATGAATTAGGCAAAAAC
>JBBPMA010001453.1:0-10769 GCA_038090075.1 Xanthoconium purpureum | reverse complement strand
CTCTTTCGAAAACTTGGGCTCAAATGCGAAAAAGTCGATCAGGAGAGTGAACAAAGGCGAGGCATGCAGGGCGAGATCGATTGGGAGTGGTAGACCCGCAAGCTTCGGTTCAAAGCCGGGCGTAGTTTGTGATACAACTGTGGGAGATACGATGAGATGCGGGAAGAACGAGATGAGGGACCAGTAGATGCTCGATACGACGAATGACATCTGCGCATTGGAGGCCCACGTGTCAGATTTGCATATAGGTCTGCGGTGTGGAGACTCTCTCACTGGTAACGATATCATCAAGAGTGTTCTCTTGAGATGACGAGCGACTGTAGTCATCTTCAAGTTAGTTTCGCGAAAAAGCTTCACTATGGTGACACGCACCCGCCACACATGGGAACACGTCACAGAATATGCTGGTGGTCATGTACAACCATGCAAAGAGCAGTCTACCGGAATCCAAGTTAGTTCTGCATAGTACCCGGCGAGAGCATTAGGAACTACATTACCCTTGATTCGTCAGGAACAGGAAGTAACCACCCTTCTGGTTCATGATTAAGAGTCCCTTGGTCTCTTCGACCATACCGAACCAACCCCACATCATGGTACCTGCCGCGGTCGCATGGAGAACGAACGCCAAAGATCGATGCATGGTTGAGGATGCTGCCTTGGGAGAGGAAACCCTTGGAATGCAACGAAAGGGTGTGTGGGTTGCTAGCCTGGACGCGAATAAATCTCATCTGATCCGAAATTGTCAGTCAGCACTTTAAGTCATCCATCGTGACTGTCTCGGCGCTTGCTACCGGGGAATTCGGTCTCCATCAAAAACCAGCAATGAAGGTATTCTAGGGGTCCCATGCGTGAAGGTATACCTAAAATTACTATCTAGTGTACAGTCCGAATTTTAGTGTGGTATCATTTGAATAACGTGTATCAAACGTGCAATATATTGAGCGTTTTGAAGCAACCCAGGGCCATCCCAGCACCCATGGCATATATCAAAACGCGGATCGGAAATGAGCTATACGTCAAGAACGGATATGGGACTAGATATCGTCAATGAGACCGTCAGAATCCCATGAACGTCTGGCTACAAGGTTGATAGAGAAACTCACAAGATCCGTTGAACGGGGCACAATACTCTACAAACGAAGCGTACCACACAGAAAAGGCAAGGAGGACTGCGGGCGCTGCCTTGTGGACGTACGCCTTTGAAAATTTGGACTCAAAGACGAAAAAGTCGACCAAGAGTGTGAATAAAGGCGAGGCATGCAAGGCGAGATCGACCGGGAGCGGGAGCCTGAACCCAGCCGTAGAGAGCGTGATGAGGTCTGGGAAGAAGACAAGGAGGGTCCAGTAGATGGTCGAGATGACGAATGCCACCTGCGCAAGAGTGCACGTTCAGTTTCGTGCGTAGGTCTGCGGCGCGCGAGGGATCACTCACAGGCAATGATAACATCAAGAGCATTCTTTTGAAACGATGAGCGACTGCGTGGTCTTGTCAGTTACGAACTAGCTTTGCTACCTGAACGACACTTACCCGTCGCGGACGGGAGCACGTCACAAAACATGCTGACGACCATGTACAACCATGCAAAGACTAGCCTATGAGGGCGACAGCAAGCCCTAGGTTAGCTCTGTATGTCACCCGATTGTACATTAGGAACTACGTTACCCATGGTTCGTTAGAAACTGAAAGTGACCGCCCTTTTGGGACCTTATAAACTGTACCACGGGCTCTGCAAGACTGAACCAGCCCCACACCATGATACCTGCTGCGGTCACATGCAGAATGAACGCGGAGAGTCGTCGCATAGTCGGGTACGTTCACGGGACGAAAGCCAGTGTGCATTGGGCAAATTTTAAGGGAACGGAATGCGACGGGTTGCTACATGTGTGAAGCGACTTGTATCAGATGAGATGGGCCAATGTTTCGCCCGTCAATCACATCGTCGCTTGAAGGAGACGCGTGTCACGGTGACTCCGAACTAGCTCTGCCAGTATCATGCACACACCCATCCGTGCCATCGCCTGGACGCGCTCGCTGCACGTCTCTCCCTCACTTCGACACCTGGTCGGTCCCAACGACCCCGTCTCTAACCTTCGCCCCATCATCTATACCGACACGCCAACACCGCCCGCATCGCAATCTCAAACACAGCACGTCAACCACCCCTACTCTCTCCACGAGTTTACAGATTTAGATGCCCCTCACAATCACACCCTGGAGCTGCGGTACAAGCTCGCCCGAGAACAGCTCGACGCGTTTAATCACAATTACTGGACAGACGTACGTCGTAACAACGCCCGTTCGATTCCGGCTGCTCACGATGACCTTACGCCAGAGCAATACACGGTTCGAAACAGCCAGACAATCCGTCTTGGCGTCTCTTCCCGAATCTGCCTCACCTGAAACGCATGAAAACGCACTCTCAGAGTTTTACAAGAAGTGGGTGATGCAGGAAAAAACGAGGCAGGGCGAATACTCGGACGAATGGCGGAAACGTAATTGGGAAACCATCCTCCTCGCTGCTCGTGTAGAGTTGCAGCGTTTCAAGCAGCGCATCTTATGACGATACATCAACGAGGTTGGGCAGCGTACAAACAAAAAACAAAAAATGCTTCGCCGGAGCTGCAATAGATTTGAAGGTGGACAGCAACCAAGGATCATCGCTCTTCGTATCCCAGTTCCTCCATCGCCAACTCCCTCACTCTAAAGTAGACATCCTCCAATTTCATCTTCTCCACCACCGAACTTTCAGCCCTAAAGTCTCTCGCCAACTCGCCCACCGTCTCAGCAGGCGTACCGGGGAATCGCGAGGACGTCTCTGGCATCAGAGGCACAGGTAGACATTGCGAAGGATCCAGGTCAAAGCCTTCTGGCAGCGACTCGTTTGGAGAGGCTGAAGCAATCGTTGGCAGGATGAGGATGAGGGTGTGATACAGCGCGCTCGCGCAGAAGCGGGCTTTTAGTTGAGCGTCCGTAACATTGACTGTCTGGCGGATGGCATTCCAACTGTAACATTGCGCTTTGAACACACGGATGAAACATGTTAAGAGAGCGGAAAACGTACTTGTCGTGATAGTACACCCGACACCAAGCCCTTCTGAACGACGATACTCGTCGAACATCTGGAATGTCCTGGAACATGTTCAGCATCACACTCGTGGATAGAACACAGCAGGATTTACTTCGGCTCTTGCAAGCAAATGCAACGCGGTTGCATAGTCGTCTATGCTGTCTCCATTGTCTTTGAGTGTCAATACGTCCACCACACCTTCAACGTTCAGCACCTTGCCCTGCAAGATGTCCTTCACATGGTTTTTGAGCATCTGTCCGCGCCGATAACTCGAGTGAGTACGAGGAGTCACCTCATGCTCATACACGCACCGCGACGAGGCCTTTGTGTTCGTTTTCCTTGAGCTTTTTCGCTTTCGCAGACAGAACAGCGTCCACCTGCGCGTCCAGACTGTTCTTCTGTTTACCGCGCATGGAGTTCACTACGGTTTGGAAATCCGCCAGCAGCTTTTCCTGTACGGCAATAAAATCCAGACCATCGTGGAATGCTATCATAAAGGTCATCAGACACGAAGATCGGTACCTTCAAAGTAAAGTGGGAGCGCACCATCGAGCATCCTTTCGTCCAACGTGCCGCCTTCTTGCAAGTTTGCAAGCTGGGAGAGCTTTCCGAGAGACAGCATAAACTAAGTGTCCAGGAAAAAGATCAGCGCGCACAGAGAGACACCGGGGAATATCAGGTCACGTACATGTTTCACCCCAAGATTATTCGCTCCCGCAGCCTCTTCCAACAGCCTCACACTCGCGTCTCCAAACCTGTCCCTCCCCATATCATTCACCCAGGCGATGACGTTGAATTCTGACCTCCCCACGTGCCCTTCACCCTCCTTCCCCTTGCCTTTCTTGTCCTTGGCGAACAACTTGTCCATGATAGGACCCCATACGCTTTCTTCCGTAAAGACGACACGAGCTTCGCCTTGTTCGATGCACCATCGCACGACTTCGTTACCGAATGCGTCACCGTATCTGGCAAGGTAGTTTTGAATGAGTGGCGCCTGGGGGTTTGCGGAAGGGGGATATGGTGTCGAGCGGAGGAGGAGCGAAGCAAGCGAAGGGAAATCCGTGTAGGTAGTTGCGAGAGCGAGGGCTTGCTGGAGGTGCGACGTTACGCCTAAAGACGGTATCCCTTTGAGAAAAGCTTAGGGGAATGTTGTTCAGACAGCAACGTACGCAGCGTCTCAAGGACCTCGGGTCTAAGTTGCGCAAACTTGTCTTCTAGCTCCCCTCTGTCACTTTGTGAGTTTGGATCATCAGCGGCCATCGGGCTGAGAAACCGGGACGTGCATGAGCAGAAGTATATGGAGGAAACGAGGGGTACCTGCCTTGCGAGCCAATCCAGCCTTTCCTGCAAGCATGCAAACAACAGCGTGGCCAATTCAGGTAGCATATCTACCACGTCCTTTCCGGTATTATTACCCCCATTATCCGTAGCTACCTTTGTGACGGCATCGACGAGCTTTAGTAATGCGTCAATAACAGCAGGCCTACTTGTCCACGGTTTGATCATTGGAAGCTCGACACCATATACGCCAAGGTTATATGCACGATAAGAGAGTGCGGCTTGAAGCGTTGCCTAACGAACAAGAAGGCAATCATGAGATCCACGCCTCCCATATGGGAGAAAGAAGACGAACCACAACAGCTCCACCAAGCTCTTTCAGTGCCCCGAGGTTCCAAAACCCGTTCGCTTCCAGGTGGTCGAGATAGTCCACCATAAACACCAGTAATTTTCCGACGTCAAACACACGATATTTGAAGAACTCCCGTGTGATATCTTGTGTGGGAGTGGGCTCTGGCATCGACGGTGTAGGATCAGATGAAGACATTGACGCGGACGGGACACGAGTGGTAGAGAATGAATGGATAGTATCGGTGATGAGGGAATGAAGTGCGCCGGCACTGAGTCACGTCAGTCTCAGAAACAAATGCGCAGTAGGAATAGCCAAGGAAGAGACTCACTCAATGTGTTCGTTCAACCTGACCCAGAGCTGGTGGCATGCGTAGAGCTTCTCGGCATCGGTCGCTAGGCGCTGACGACTTCTTTGAGATATCTGGGGGATTATAGAAATTCAGTATAGATATTCTCCAATCAAGCCGTGGCATCTTCATTGCTGTAGTGACGAAGGTACCACCCTTGAACAATAGCGGGATGGCCGCGAAGCCGAACAACGGCACACTAACCTTTGCCAGAGCACCATTATCATTGATAAACCTGATAAGCCAGCTCAACCGTTCTTTCCGGGCGGTCAGTTGAGATGTAAGATCATGATTCGGCCGGACAATTTCAGCATCTGAGTTGGTGAACACCAATCAGCAATTGCGGTAACGCAAGATAAAGAGATCGCCTTACCACTAGCAACCACCGCAACACTGATCCCTTCTGCAGCACGCATGAGCGCTTCTCCGTCGAGCACTGGTGAAGGTGGGAGAACGAACTGCAAAGGGTTGGCAGGGATAGGAGAATATAAAATGGCTTGTCTCAGGGTAGCTCTGAGCAGATTGGGGAGGGACCTGTTCCATAGGACATCGGTATACACGAGAACCCACGTTAAACAGCTGGAAACGAAGGCATTACTCACTCTGCTTTGAATACTCGCACTTTTTCCACGTCCAATGAGACTCTTAACATCGAGTCACCTGTGATCATTAAAACCTCAGCTTCATTTACCCCATCTCCACCGTCAGTGTCCATGCTTCTTCTCTGGTCCGCATGGTCAAGAGTGATGACTAGTGGGAGTGCAGAAAGCGCGAAGAATCGATCACTCGAGGACTTGAGAACCAGACGGTCATTGTAGGGAGTATCTGGAGCAGGCAGTTATTGAATGCCTAATCTGCGAATGGGAGAAGGACGAGGACGTACCTCGGGCACAGAAAATCACAACTTCGCCAAACAATACTGCAATGACCGCTCCTTCACGAAGTAGTGTCAACCGTGGGTGCACAGGCGGAGAAGCAGCGTTCTGATGTCACGTTTGGCCGAAGAGTAACAAAGGTCATCAAAATAGGAAAAGAGGATGAGTTCTGAACAGAACATGGCTACGCAAGAAGTACTCACAGCAACATAAGGCACTACAGTGACGCCGTCAACTCCCCATGAATCACCATGTGCTACCAGGCGCACGATGACATACACCCTACGAGGCCCAAAGCTGAATTGATCGACCACCATCGCACCAGGATCCTCGTCGGCGCCAGTAAAAGCATAAGAGACCAAGAGCACGAGCGTGTTTGGACTTGCCATCCTATGATGAGCGAGAACCGGGTTGCTTTGTAGCCTTGCTTACTTACCTTTCAACAGCGAGATCGATACCCTCAAGATCCTCTACTCCTCTTCTTCCCCCTCCGATTGCTTCACGTACAACCCCCGCCACATCTGTCTCGCCCGTCAAGACCTCGTTTCCCAACGTCCACTTTTGTATCTTGGTCTCGACTAAAGCAAACATATCGTTCCCAGATGATGCGAGTGCAACGATGTTGCCCGGCTGTGGTCGTACTGCAGGGGACGGTGCTGACCATCCCAAAAGACGGGAAAGAGAGAGGGTAGACGACGTTGGAGGGGCAAACAGCCGCGCCGTGATGGTGTATTTTCCGCCTTGGGAGGTAATTCCTAACCGAAATATCCTACCCGTAGATGTCGCAACTAGGTACGCAAATGTCCCTCCAGATACCCCGCCAGGACCTCCCAGATTCGTTCGAACAACGCATGAGACGTATTCTTCTTCGATGGCCTCGAGGGGGATATCCACCGCCTCGAACGTGCCTCCTCCTGAAAGTCCAGAGGATATCGAGGGCCAAAAACGCGTCGCGCCAGTGGGAGAGACGAGGATGAGACCTGGTTCTATGGAACGTGAACGGGAAGGGACAATTGCATGATGAGGTGCAGGAGATGCGACATTTGAGTGACCGGGAGAAGGAGGAGGACACGGAAGAATGTAACACGTCGGGCTTGGAGAGGTTGGTCTGAGTGTAGCATGTGACCAGAGAAAACACGTCTTTGCAGACGCGATGAGCGTGTACCCGGAGGTGATGTCCACGCATCCCGTGTACGACTCGACCAGGAAATCTAAGGACAATGAAAATAAGGAATTGGAACGCAAGACAGGTGGTAATGGCGCACCTGCCGACCGCAGAGTTTGTTTGACCTCCACTGGCAGCGTGCCATACAAGCCGGCCACTAGCTCCTCTGTTTTTGCGAATATCAAGTCTTTTTGGCTCGATGTCTTCTCTGCGTGTGCGTGCGTTGGTGCTTCATCAACCTCCATGCCGGACTCTGCTACTAAGCCGGGTGGGGTGGCGGGCGGGGCGCGGTGAGCCCCGACGAACCTACGCGTTCGAGGTGGCGTCCTCGACGACGGTTTCGGTGTGACATGTCTATGGGTCCTTCGCGGTACTGGGGACGCGAACGTCGCCATCGAGGTGGTGGTAAGTACAAGGCGCTCGAATATTTGAACATCCGACAATATAACTTGGACTCACCACAATGACACCGACTGGATTCCGGTGTCTCCCCCTGCCACTGGTCCAGCTGTCCTTGTCGGCCGTTCTAAAGTGTGGCCAGTCGTTCCGGTGGACGAGCTACCCGCTTGGTGGTGACCCCCCTGCGTACGAATACAGGTTCTGTCTCCGAGACCGTGTTGTCTGCCTGCGACAGTCTCCCGAGGCCCTCTTTTACCGCTCTGTCTTTCTCAACGGACATCCAGACCCAACACAAGCAGATGCGCGCGAGGAGGAAACCCTGGCTTGGCTCAAAGACTACTTCCAGCTGGACGTCGACCTCGTCAATCTCTACGACAAATGGAGTGAACAAGACCCCGTCTTTTGCAACGTCCGGGCGCGTTTCGGTGGTATCCGCATGCTGCGACAGGATCCCTGGGAGAACCTCGTCTCGTGAGTGAACAGAAAGCACTGGTCTCGAGATTCGACTCGATCGCGCACAGATTCATCTGCTCCTCGAACAACAACATTGCGCGTATAACAAAGATGGTCCATGCCCTTTGCAAGCACTACTCGCCGGCCCTCCTGTCCCTTGAACCTCCAGCTCCTGACTTGGATGACACGATGAAAGACGTCACGTATCATCCATTTCCATCCCCTAGTGTTCTTGCTGCGCCCGAAGTTGCAACGAAACTACGGTCCCTTGGTTTTGGATATCGCGCAGATTTCATTCAGCGAACGGCACAGATGTTGGTTGAGGAACATGGTGCTGCTACATCAGGTGTAAACCCTGCCGTTGAGGCTCCCGAGAAGTGGCTCATGACCTTGAGGAACTTGAGTACCGCTGAAGCGAGAGAACAGTTACTCAGATTTATTGGGGTGGGTCGCAAAGTTGCTGACTGCGTCTTGCTCATGAGCCTAGACAAGGTAACCTCGGAGTCCTAACTCGCAAAATCGGTGCTAATCTCGGGGGGATAGCGAGAGGTTATCCCAGTGGACACCCATGTGCATCAGATTGCAACAAAACATTATGGGTTCCGTTCTCTCGGAAGTTCAAAGAAAGTGACCATGACCCCAAAGCTCTATAACGAGATCAACAGTAAACTGGCCGACACATGGGGCGAATACGCTGGCTGGGCACATTCCGTGAGTGGTTATCATCACATACACAACCTCTATCTCACGACAACACCAGGTTCTGTTTACCGCTGATTTAAAGATCTTCTCCTCCTATGGAATGCCAGCGTCCCCCTCTCCTTCGATAGAGGCCACTCCAAGATCTACCCCGACCGCAACCCCAGCCAGTGTGCCGCCGAGCACTAAACGGGCAAGGAAGACTGTCCCTGATACAGACGAGCTTCCGCTAATGATAGACAAAACGTCGCAAGACGGTGCTGACGATCCCATTGAATATATCAGCCTCGCTGAGAGAGTCAAGAGGAGACGGAGGGCCATTGAGTAGATTATACCCATGGATAGTGGCCATGTCATAGCTACTCAGCCTCAGCCTACACTTGAAGTTGGCCCGCAGTCGACTCGGATGTCTATGATTTCCTGCATCGGATGCAACAAACGCGACGGAGCCTGAGACAACTTACTAAGTTACATCGGAGCTGCAGCGTATCACTAATTCGTGTTCGATAGGTGTTTGCACAACTGAAAGGCGGAGAACACCAATCACATCACAAGCCACTGTCAGCCAGACATCAATCTATTTTAATGTCCATGGGACGTCTACCTCTACCATGTCCACCCATTTTTGTATATTCCTGCTTTGGGCGTGTAATGATCTTCCTCCACGCTCGGCCCCTCCTCAGAAGCACCAGGGAAACCACCCGGCGCACCACCAGGGAACCCACCAGCACCGCCCGCAGATCTGTAAAGCTTCTGCATGATCGGGTTGGCAATACCCTCGAGCTCCTTTTGCCTTTCCTCGTACTCTTCCTTCGAAGCCTCTTGCGACGCGTCGAGCCACGCAATGGCGCCGTCAACAGAAGACTTGAGTTTCGTGAGCAAATCACGCATGTTGTAGGCATAAGATTCGAGACCATTCTTGGCCTGGATACGGGCAGCCGCAGCCTCATCCTCAGCTACAAGTAAAATCATTAGCATCAATGCCGAATGCGAAGCGATGGAAGACTTACCCTTGTACTTCTCGGCCTCGCGGACCATGCGCTCGATCTCCTCCTTCGACAAACGACCCTTGTCGTTGGTAATCGTGATGCGGTTCGACTTGCCCGTAGTCTTGTCAGCCGCAGAGACGTTCAAGATACCGTTCGCGTCAATGTCGAAGGTGACCTCGATCTGAGGAACACCACGGGCAGCAGGTGGGATACCAGAGAGCTCAAACTTGCCAAGCAAGTTGTTGTCTTTGGTGCGTGCACGTTCACCCTCGTAGACCTGGATCAATACACCGGGCTGGTTATCCGAGTACGTCGAGAAGATTTCGGACTTTTTGGTGGGAATAGTGGTATTCCGCTTGATGAGAGCGGTCATGACACCTCCAGCAGTCTCGATACCCAGAGACAAGGGAGCGACATCAAGGAGGAGAAGGTCTTGAGTCTTTTCGGAGGTGTCACCTGAGAGAATGGCTGCCAGAACAGCAGCACCATAGGCGATAGCTTCATCTGGGTTGATGCTCTTGTTGGGTTCCTTGCCGTTGAAGAAGTCGGAGACGAGTTTTACAATTCGGGGAATACGAGTGGAACCACCGACCAAGACGATCTCGTGAACGTTACCCTTGTCGATCTTGGAGTCACGGAGGACCTTTTCGACGGGCTCCAGGGTGCTACGGAACAAGTCCTGGCACAACTCCTCGAAACGAGCACGAGTAAGGGATG
Source organism: Xanthoconium purpureum (assembly GCA_038090075.1). Taxonomy (NCBI): domain Eukaryota; kingdom Fungi; phylum Basidiomycota; class Agaricomycetes; order Boletales; family Boletaceae; genus Xanthoconium; species Xanthoconium purpureum. Next base: position 428 of record JBBPMA010001453.1, on the reverse strand, counting down.
TGTAGAAGTCGATACCCTCGAAAAGAGAGTCGATTTCGATGGAAGTTTGAGTAGTATAGGAGAGGGTGCGCTTGGCACGCTCACACGCCGTACGGAGGCGGCGGAGGGCACCGGGGTTGGAAGAAATATCTACGTAGGGGTCAATACCAGTCTGAAAGGAGGACAGATAAGTGCTTACTCTTCTTGTTCTTGCGCTTGAACTCCTGGACGAAATGGTTGACAAGACGGTTGTCAAAATCTTCCCCCCCTAAGTGGGTGTCACCGGCAATAGCCTTGACTTCGAAGATACCCTCTTCAATGGTGAGGAGGGAGACATCGAAGGTTCCTCCACCAAGATCGAAGACCAAGACGTTACGTTCACCAGAAACATTCTTGTCAAGACCATATGCAATGGCAGCAGCAGTGGATTCGTTGATGGTATAAAGGAC
>JBBPMA010001452.1:0-10779 GCA_038090075.1 Xanthoconium purpureum | reverse complement strand
TTCTTGTGAGTTATTCTGTTCAGCAGCGCCCCCGTGCTCATGAGTATTCCTTGCCACTTTCAGGCGGCAGATCTCTAGCAACCCCCATGCCTAGCGTGTCATCTATCATAGTGAACCCTGCAGCTCCAATTGTTATACCTCTCATTGCAGGTGTGGTTGTCGTTGCTGCCACTGCTGTGTGGTTCTACACCCTCTACTAAGACATGTACATCATTGACGCATCTTTCAACGAAAGTGATCAATGATTCCCGGAGAAATAGGAAAAGCATGCAGCCGATATTCATGGCTTTCGTTGTGGACATGACTCACATCATGAAGCCGCTCTTCATACTGACCCGTCATGATCACAACAAACTCACCCACCACTCAGTCAAGCTCGCATACAAGATGTACTATGACTCTGGCCTGATGAATCAATTCCACACTGACATTCGGGAATATATCGATGGTGTTGGACGGGTCCCAGCAATGGAGATGATCGAATCCCTAATAAAGCCTGAACAGAATGGTGACCCGAATGTAAGGAGATACTCCGCAGAGCTTGAGAAGGTGAATGTACAGAAGTTGAATTTGGACCAGGAGGAATGGGAATAGTGTCTATTGTACCTGTGACGAGTCTGATGGGTTGGGATCATCGAGCCTGTACATGTTAGTTGAATCCACAATTGCATTATGCGAACTCGAGGGATGGTACACTATGTACGTATGTAGTAGCAGCAGCTGAATGTGGTCACGTGAGGGTCACCAACGAGGCAGAGTGCTAGTGTGGCACAATTCAACGTTCAACGTTCAACAACGGCTTGCGCTCACGATCATGACGGACCCTCTTTCACAGGTTCGAAAGCCCAGTAGTTCACGAGTACAACAAGTATGAGCCTCCAAATACGTGCACTATCTAAACAACTCTGTCCACAACTGTCAAAGATCGGGTCTTCAGCTCTTTAGTGTCCGACTGTCTACGTACGTATGCGCTCCAATTTTTGCATTGTGAGTTTTGACCGCTGGAAACCCAAGTTGTCCAACACCGAACTCACATCAATCCTGCGGAAATGAATGAGATGACACGGGGAACCAACCGACTTGAATCATATTCTGATGTGACTCGGCAAGTCGCGATGCAGGGTGCAGGCTTCCATCAATTCTAACTTGGGTTGCTCCACAGCTGTCTTTAGCTTCAATGATCTCACGCATGCCAAGGGAGAGGCATGCTGCGAACAACTCGGAACCTGCGGGGGCGTTGGAGGTCTGAATGACGGACGCTTTGAAAGTATGATCTTTTATCTCACTTTCCGTGCTGCTCAAGCCTCGCATGCCCATAACCCGGTCCAGGTTTATCCCGTCTACTCAGTGCGACTTTGTTATAGGTGATTCAATGGGTGCGTCGCAGTCACATCCTTAATCTCAAAGACCGGCTATTAATAATTTGATGCTTGGCTGTTCAACGGGAAGGCATGATGTAGCCTGTGTGTTCACTCAGAATAGCACCGTCATCAGTACCCACAAGTTCTTATCCCGAATCCGAGCCCACACTACATCCCGTTAACCACTGTAACCAGGGGTTCATAACATCAGGCCTCGACGTTGGTGATGACAACGATGTTCCAAAGGTGACACAAGTCTTCTGCACTTTTGCAAACAAGTCGGATTAGTGGTGGCATTTTGGAAGGAGAAGTCGAGACTTGCCATCCGGGGGTCCCGGTTGTTACGATTCTTTTCCTCTACCACACTTTCTTTCTCATCCGCCTGACCCACCGATCCTACTCACCTCTTATTCCTTACCATGAGAGCGAGGACGATTACTTACTTACGTTTGATTCTTGTTCTTCTCCGTTGATCTTCCCTCTTTGATCTTATGTCTCTCTACCAGGACTGTCTACTCCTCTAACTACTTCTCTTATAGTGGTTACGTGTCCCCTTTATTCCACCAAGTTCTACGACGTTCTGGTTACGTAATCTGTAGTACTTATATACCAACCCAGCCTGTATCTCCATTCTCTTCATTCTTGTTCTACGCAATCACAGCGTCAGTCTTGCAATCCACAACTTGTCTGGTTGTGACTTAGCTCTTCTATCTCCTTGAGACTTCTTTGAGGACGCAGCGTCTCTTCGTGAGTACCTCCCTCAGAGTAAGTGAATCCTTGACCTCGACGCAAGACTGTCGACTCGCGTAACACCGGTATTGGTTCGTGAAAATGCGAGGATATTTTCTCTTTCCTTTGTCAAACTCCAAATAATCGCCCTTTGCTGCTCCCTCATCTTCGTTGGCAGACACAACACCACCAGTCAAATTCCACCGCACGTGTATCAACCGAGATGTGGTTGCAAGCACGTTCCAGGGCCAGTGGTGATGGAGAGCGGCCTCAGGGCTTCCTCACCTACCAAACTTCTGTTGAGTGGGGTTCTCCATCAACGCGTGTGGTCAGAATGCCATGTGGGCAGTCATAACCTGTTTGTCACACTTTGCTTTGGGAATTCATTTCGCCACGCAATCAAAGGGGGGTGCCATACGTGAGGCAGGGAAATTTCCGACGCTATGCTGTTGTTGGGAAGTGATTGGGATCCAGTGAGATGGTAAAACTTGGTTTCGTTATCCTTATCAAATGCCCACAGCTGTGTATCGGGATATAACATCCAGTGGACCGCAGTTGACGGAGCATATCCGAAGTGACGAATTTCCGACTTAAGTATTGAACTCAGATTCGCTGCATGTGCTGATTCTAGGCTCAATATGAACAGATCTAGGTAGATCTTGACATGGCCATGGCCAACACGTGTCCAGATAGAAGACAGGACACCGCCCAAGATCCATTTGGACAACTGTGTTCACACCGTCTCTAGGGCCAGCGGTCCACGGCATGCAGTGTGTCGACAGCACAGATCGGTCCGGTTTCCTTTATTCCCCCCCTTCGCCTCTCCATACCCGCCCAACCATCTGACGAAAGCCATATTTTCTGACATCCATCGTATTCGAGTCATGCCGAAACACGCTGCTGATATTGGGGGGAGGTTCCCGCGATTCCGCATTCTTGTCATTGGGCAAGCCAATGCTGGCAAAACAACGCTCCTCCAGAGAGTTTGCAACACGACCAAATCCCCAATCGTGCATGATCGGAATGGCAACGAGGTTATTGTGGAAGTTCCTTGTTGTTAACTGACCATTGTTTGCTAACTAATCCTTTCAGATCAACATCAATGTGGAGGGAGTGCTTGGCGTGTGTTTTTGCATCTTGTCAGCGTGTGCTAATGCTGACCATGAATGATAGCATGGAGAACATGACATTGAGCATGAAATCTCCTTTCGAAGCAATGATCACTTTGTTTTCCACGACTCCCAGGGTTTTGAGGCAGGAAGTGAAGATGAACTTCGGATAGTCCAGTCATTCATTGAAGAGCATGCGACGTATCAGAAGCTAACAAGCTGTCTGCATGCTATATGGTCCAAGTCCATGTAGTTATCAATTCTTTCATGTCCTGATATTGCTAACCACAGGTATTGCATCCCGATGAGTGACCACCATCGGCCTATCACTGTTGCAGAGGAATTGTTCTTCTCAAAGTGTGGCACTGGGAAGGGTAAGCAGGAATGAGATTTTGGTGTGTGTACTAAGCATGTTTCAGTGCCAGTGATTGCTGTCTTCATGAAATGTGATGCATTGCATGTGGTCGGATTTCAGAGGCTTAGGAAGCAAGGGAAGGGGATTAGGGAAGCAACAGTCTTGGCTCCAAAGGTTGCTGAAGTATTTTTTGAGGAGAATGGTTACTATGGTATGCTGCAACAGCAAAGGTTTCCTCCAAGGGGTCTTGTGCAACTGAAGGGTGAGTAATGCATGGTGACAATAATGAGAAGGGATTAACAAGGAGTTTTAGCAATGGATAAGGAGGATGCAGATTGTACTGCACTGATTAATTGCACTGCAGAAGCATTGAATGATGACATGCTGGAGACATTGTTGGTATCTGCACAGCAGGTCAACTTGGAGACCTGTGTCAACTATACAGTTAGGAGGAAAGTGATGAGTGAATGTCTACATTGAAACTTTGCTGATCAATTACCTTAGGACCCTGCAGAATATATTGGAAAGCCCAAGGATACATGAAGAACTTCAGGAGAAGGATGGTTGGGGGTTACAAACAAGAGTAGCTGCATGGTTCCCACACATCAATGTAAGCATAAAGAAGATTAAATGTATGATAAGCATCACTCATGAAATGCACAGGCTGTGAGTTGAGGTGTTTGTAGTATTTATCATTGGATCTATCTGACTGCTGTTCTATTCCTTGCATGCTGACAGGATGTAAGTGGCTGTGGTATTGGGGTTCTTGCACCCATGCTAACTGCTATTCCATTCCTTGTATACTGACAGGAAGTAGGTGGCTGTGGCTGTGGTATTGGTGTCCTTGCATTCATACTGACTGCTCTTTCATTCCTTGTGTGCTGACAGCAAGTGAGTGACTGTGACTGTAGTATTGGTATCTTGTATCTGTGTTGACTGCTATTTCATTCCTTGTGTTGATAGGAAGTAAGTGGCTATGTTTGTGGTGTTGGTGTCTTGCATTCATATTGACTATGATTTCATTCCTTGTATGCTGACAGGAAGTAGGTGGCTGTGGCTGTAGTGTTGATGTTCTTGCATCCATGCTGACTGCTATTCCATTTCTTGTGTGCTGATAGCTTGTAAGTGGTTTTGTTTGTGGTGTCCTTGCATTTGTGCTGACTGCTATTGCATGCTTGGTGTGCTGTTAGCAAGTAAGGGGCTATGGTTGTGATCTTGGTATTCTTGCATCCATGCTGACTGCTATTCCATTTCTTGTGTGCCAATATGTAGTTTGTAAGTGGCCATGTCTATGGTATCTGTGTCCTTGCACTCATGCTTCCTGCTCATGCTTCCTGCTTGTAAGCAGCTGTGTCTGTGGTTCTAGTGTCCTTGCATTCATGCTGACTGCTATTTTACTACTTGTGTGCTGACAGGAAGTGAGTTATGGTGCCTGTGGTGTTGGTGTTCTTGCATTCATGCTCACTGGCATTTCATTCCTTGTGCACTGACAGGTTGTAAGTGTCTGTGTCTGTGGTGTTGGTGTCCTTGCATCCATGCTGACTGCTATTTCATTCCTTGCATGCTGACAGGAAGTAAGTGGCAGTGTCTGTGATGTTCATGTCCTTGCATCCATGCTAAACTGCTAACTCATTCCTTGTGTGCTGACAGGGAGTAAGTGGCTGTCTCTGTGGTCTTGGTATTCTTTCATCCATGCTGACTGCTATTTCATTCCTTGTGTGCTAACAGGTTGTAAGTGGCTATGTCTGTGGTATTGGTGTTCTTGCATCCATGCTGACTGCTATTCCACTCTTTGTGTGCTGACAGATTGTAAGTGATTGTGATTGTGATCTTGATGTCTGTGCATCCATGCTGACTGCTATTTCATTCCTTGTATGCTAACAGCAAGTGGGTGTCTGTATTTGTGGTCTTGGTGTATTTGTTGACTGCTATTCCATTTCTTGTGGGTTGACAGCAAGTAAGCAGCTGTGGCTATGGTCTTAATGTCCTTGCATCCATGCTAACTGCCATTCCATTCCATGTGTGCTGATAGGAAGTAAGTGGCTGCATTTATGGTGTGGATGTTTTGCATCCATGTTGACTGCTATTCCTTTTCTTGTATGCCAACAGCAAGTAAGTACCTATGGTGTTGATGTCTTTGCATCTATGCTAATTGCTATTTCATTCCTTATGTGCTGACAGCTTGTAAGTGGCTGTATTTGTGGTGTTGGTGTCCTTGCATTCATGCTACTGCTATTGCATTCCTTGTGCTGACAGGAAGTGAGTGTCTGTGTCTGTGGTGTTGGTGTTCTTGCATTCATGCTAACTGCTATTCCATTCTGTGTGTGCTGCCAGCAAGTGAGTGGCTGTATTTGTGGTGTTTGTGTCCTTGCACTCATGCTTCCTATTCATGCTGACAGCTTGTAAGTGGCTGTGTCTGTGGCATTGGTGTCCTTGCATCCATGCTAACTGCTCTTCCATTCTTTGTATGCTAACAGAAAGTCAGTGGCTGTATTTGTGGTCTTGGTGTTCTTACATCCATGCTAACTGCTTTCTGTTCTTTGTATGCTAACAGCTTGTAAGTGGCTGTGGCTGTGGTGTTGGTGTCCTTGCATCCATGCTGACTGCTGTTGCATGCCTGGTATGCTATTAGCAAGTAAGTGGTTGTGGCTGTGATCTTGGTATCCTTGCATACATGCTAATTGTTATTTTATTCCTTGTGTGGTAACAGCTTGTAAGTGGCTGTGTTTGTGGTATTGGCATCCTTGCATCCATGCTGACTGCTATTTTATTCCTTGTATGCTAACAGCAAGTAAGTGGCTGTGTCTGTGGTATTGATATCCTTGCATCCATGTTGACTGCTATTTCATTTCTTATGTGCTTATAGCAAGTAAGTGGCTGTGTCTGGCCTTGTTGTCCTTGCCTCTATGTTGATTGTTATTCCATCCCTTGTGTGCTGACAGGTTGTAAGTGGCTGTATTTGTGGTGTTGATGTTCTTGCATTCATGCTAACTGCTATTCCATTCCTTGTGTGCTAACAGCTTGTAAGTGGTTGTGTCTATCATCTTGGTGTCCTTGCATCTATCCTGACTGCTATTCCATTTGTTGTGTGCTAACAGAAAGTAAGTGGCTATGGCTGTGCTGTTCATGTCCTTGCATTGATGCTAACTGCTATTCCATTTCTTGTATGCTAACAGGAAGTAAGTGGCTGTGTTTGTGGTGTTGCTGTCCCTACATTTATGCTAACTGCTATTTCATTCCTTGTGTGCTAATAGCAAGTAAGTGTCTATGATATTGGTGTTCTTGCATTCACACTCATTGCTGTTTTATTCCTTGTGTGCTGGCAGCCAGTAAGTGGCTGTGTCTGTGGTTTTGGTGTCCTTGTGTTCATGCTGACTGCTATTTCATTCCTTGTGTGCTACTAGCAAGTAAGTGGTTGTGTTTGTGGTGTTGATATTCTTTCATTTATGTTGACTGCTACCTCATTCCTTTTATACTAATAGCTTGTAAGTGGCTGTGTCCATGGTGTTGGTATTCTTGTATACATTCTGATTGCTATTCCATTTCTTATGTGCTGACAGCAAGTAAGTGGCTGTATCTGTGATCTTGGTGTTCTTACATTCATGCTGACTGCTATTTCATTTCTTGTGTGCCAACAGGTTGTAAGTGGCTGTGCTTTTGGTGTTGGTGTCCTTGCATCCATGCTAACTGCCACTTTATTTCTTGTGTGATGTAGGGTGTAAGTGGCTGTCTGTGGTGTTAGGGTTCTTGCAGAAATGTTAATTGCTATTTTACTCAATGTGTGCTGACAGCAAGTAAGTGGCTGTGTCTGTGGTGTTGGTATCCTTGCATTCACACTGACTGTTATTCCATTCCTTATGTGCTGACAGGAAGTAAGTGGCTTTGTCTGTAGTGTTGGTGTCCTTGCATTCATGCTGACTACTATTCCTAACAGCTTGTAAGTAGTAGTGTCTGTGGTATTTATGTCCTTGCAAGCATGCTGACTGCTATTTTAATCCTTGTATACTAACAGCTTGTAAGTGGCTCTGTCTGTGGTGTTGATGTTCTTGCATCCATGCCGACTGCTACTTTATTTTTTTTGTGCTGATAGGGAGTAAGTGGTTGTATCTGTGGTGTTGGGGTCCTTGCATCCATGCTGACTGCTACTCCATTTCTTGTATGCTGACAGGGAGTAAGTGGCTGTATCTGTGCCTGTGGTATTGGCCCTTGCATCCATGCTGACTGCTATTCCATTTGTTGTGTGCTGGTAGTGGGTAAGTGGCTATGTTTGTGGTGTTGGTGTCCTTGCATCAATGCTGACTTTTATTTTGTTCCTTGTCTGCTAACAGAAAGTAAGTGACTGTGACTGTGGTGTTGGTGTTCTTGCATTCATGTTGACTGCTTTTTCATTCCTTGTGTGCTGACAGGTTGTAAGTGGTTGTGTCTGTGGCATTGATATCCTTGTATCTATGCTGACTGCTATTCCATTTCTTGTGTGCTGATAGCAAGTAAGTGGCTGTGTTTGTGGTCTTGGTGTTTATGCATCCATGCTGACTACTTTTCTATTTCTTGTATGCTAATAGCTTGTAAGTTGCTCTTTAATTAGCTGTTATTTATTTCATTATATTTTACTTTTGATGTTTCATTAATTTCCAGTTTGATGCTTTCAAAGCAGACAATATTCAGCAGCAATTCAGACCACTTGTTAGTTTTTCCTTTATTTTCATTTTTTGCAAGTCACTTATTCTCTTGTAGTGGCAAGGCTCTGATATCAATCAGGCTTGCTTTATCTCTGCTTGTATATATTCCCATTTTATTGATGGTCTGCTTTACCTAACATCCATTTAGCCCTTGTGCTTATTCTTGTCCATTCCTACTATTCCTGGACTCAAAACAACCAAGAAGACCACTTGGCTGCTTCTTTCAAGCAATTCATGGAGTCTTCTCATCATACAATCCTTGCATCAGCTATAGAGCAAGCCATCAACTCATATGGAGAAGACACTGGTCACTTGTGTGAAGAAATACTTCAAATCATCAGAAGCCACCCTCTGGGTAAGCTTACTGTATACTTGAAGTTCAACTCAATATTAATTCACACATTGTAGAGCATTCTCTTCTGACAAAGACTGAGTCTACCAGCACCACTCAGGTCATGGCCACTGGCAACACCACTCAGGTTAAGGCCAAGAAAAATGTCTTTCAGAAGGTCCACAAATGGTTCAAGGATCTTTGAACACTGTCAAAAAACTTCTTTCATCCAGCTCTTTGTACTAGTGATATTGTACTATATAACCATGCTACCAGGTTACATTTAGAATGTGTATATGGTCTTTGATTCATGGATTACTTTGATTAGGATTTCCTCTATTCAACCATGGTTTATGTCCAGCCAAAAATGCATTAAAAACATCTTTGTCTTCTTACTATGCTTTCACATGCAATATATTCTTCAAGTTGAAGTGTCTTGAAAGGAACCAGATGCTCTCAAATTCCATCCACTCCAACATACTGATTACATATATGCAGCCTCAATGTGGATCATTATTGCATATTCAAGCTTTTTTAAATTGTTCTATATACATCTATAATGTATCCACACAGATGACAACAAATAATGTGCCTGGAGATGCAGCAACATCTCAGTTACATTGAATAATTGGTTTGTGATTGGGGTGCAAAGAATCTCAATAAGATTGTAGCAGACTAGACCTAGATCACCAATCAAGGCACCATGACCTTGGCTGCAAAAATCTCCTTTACTAGTCATAGACTTGCTGGTGTTCACGGCCACATTTTGATATTGTTCACAATCAAACTCTGATGAAGAAGTGTTCCAGTGACCATCCAAACAAACCCGAAGGTGACCCCCATGCTCACCTTGTATGCCTGCACATCACCCTCGAATTTGGTCACAGTCGCATCCGCATAAACCCAGAGCTAGTTGGCCGTCTTTGTTAGCAGAACATTCATACGCGTCGAGGAAATCACATCTACCTCTTTTGCGACGTTCGTGATGAACCGTTCATTGGGCGAGATGATAGTCACGTGTCTATTCTAAGAGTTCAACGCAGCCATTAGCGCATCCAAGCCCTATGTTCGTCCGTTAGTGTTACACGCTTTGTTCCTTGTCAACATGTGAAATAGAGGGTCAAAGACGGACCTCAATATCAAGAAGGTTTGTGGGTTCGTCGAGCGGTAGAATATGTGGGTTCATCAGCGAAAGCGCTGCAAACGCCACACGCAATTTCTGTCCTCCGGACAGCGTACCAATCAACTGCAACTTATTACACACAAGAGCTCACTGAGCTGCACCCGACAAAACGGTGCAGAAGCCCACACCTACCCTGTCATGCCGCTAGTCTGGAAGTTCCCGAGATGGCTTCTGTATTCTTGTTCTGTTTTTTCCAGGGGATCTGGAAGCTAATAATTGAACGGGCGACATGGTTGGATTGAGCGTGTCGACGTGGCGTTGAGCAAAGTACCCTCTGCATGACAAATATTTGTTTCGAGTCTGAGGGGAGGCATGGAAGCTTACATTCGTAGGTGGCCATTCTTTTTGAGCTCCCCACTCAGAGGGATCAATTCCCCAGTCAGTAGCTTGATACTAATACACGCTTTAGCAAACTTGAGTACGAAAGATTTTGGAACCTCAGCGTCAACTTTCCTACTCCATTTGGACCCACTACAACAATTCGAGAATCTAAGCCGACGTTGATATCGATATTCTCGAGCTGGCTTCTGTATTCTCCCAAAACTGACGTTTGATAATTGAAGCAATGGTGGGTGGTGTCTTCTCAGCGTCCGGGAATCTACATCGCGTTCGTTAGGACGCGGACAATAGATATCGACAAAGGAATACTGACTGCTGGTGGTTCGAGGTCCAGGAGCTAGATTACGTTCATTGGAGGTCCAACTGTCCGAGCTCGAACCTTAACCTACCTTCTCCAAAAAATTGATCCGCGCCTGCGCCTACGCAGCTGAGTTCTGTCGTGACACCAAAGCTTCACGCCAAGAAAAACGAACGCGCAGCGTCTTGAACTCGCATATGACCTATGACTCGTCTGTTCATGCACCTGTCGTCTTGTTACAAGCAGCCGAACACGCAGAGGCTCGGACGACGGGTGTCAAGTCGCTCTTAAGTCTACTCAGCTCATGTGCGCTCTGTAACAATCGGCATGTGGTATGCGATTACCTTTCGAGTCGGTCTCTTCCCGCACGTACGCTGAACTTGGTCATCCTCAAC
>JBBPMA010001451.1:0-10790 GCA_038090075.1 Xanthoconium purpureum | reverse complement strand
ATGCCTCTTGCAATTTCTGAAGGTCATTGTTCCGAGAGGTGGCTGCGACAAGATCTCGACGAAGCTCCTCTAACTGCTTCTCCCTCCCCTCCAACGCACTAGCGATGTATTGTGCAATGTGATGGTCTGTTAAGGAGCCTGTGGCCGACATCTTGGCGATGTTTTCGACCTGAGCGAGCTCCTTGCGGAGTTTGTCGAGCTCTATCAGCTGCGTGTCGAATCGCTTTTGGAGACCTGCTTTTTCGTCCCAGGCGACAGTGACTTTCGGCAGGAGCTCTTCAGCATCCTGGCGCGCAGTCGCGATGAGTTTCGCTTGCGCTTCGTTCTCGCGCTTCGTTCGGTCGCGTTCGGTGGTAAGGGTGGTGATGGTGTGCTCCTGCGCTGCAAACTGTGCCACCTGTACTTGGAGATCGCTGCGAAGAGAGATGATCTCCTTCGACTGCGCGTTGCAGCGCTCCTGGAGAGTGGCAGTCAGGGAAGACAGAGCTGCGTAGTCTTGGCGAAGCTTCTCCTTATCTTGGCGTTTAGCGTCCAGTTGCTCATTTTTGATAGCGTCTAAGCGCTTCCACTTCTTGACTTCGGCGTTGAGGACACCGATTGTGTGCTCCTTCTCCTCAATACAGCCTTTGTAGCCTCGGAGCTGGTTCCAAACAGAGTCGAGCTGCTTGGACTGCACGTCGCAGCGCTTCTGGAGCTCCGCTACCCGGGAGGAAGAGTCTTTCTGGAGCTCCGCGTAGTCTTGACGTAAAGTGGCGACTTGCTTTGTCTTTTCGACATCGCACTGCTCCAACCGGGCAACTTCAGCGTTACAGGACGCAATTGTCCTATCTTTCTCGGACATTTTTCTTAGTTGCTTTGCACCGGCTACAGGTGTGTATGCATCCGTCGATTGAAGACATCACAGATAGTTAATATAAGTAAATTTATGTATGGAGTGAACGCACCCAACTCGCTGGTATCATCGTCTGGAAATGAGACAGTCGCATCTGTTCGCGGGGAATAGACAGAGATTTCGTCACAGTGCTTCTGGTTGTCTTCGCGCAGGGCGGAGATCTGTTGTGTCATTGCGGTACTCGCGTTTGCGATTTGAGCGACTTGTGCGGTGAGAGACGCTGGAGTAGAATCACGGCGATGACCCGACCCATTCCGTTGTCTCGCATGACCCTCCCAATCTTCCTCAAACGAGACAACCGCGGGGATTCTGAGGGGCGAGCTAAACAATACAACACCCCAAACCCACAGAGGCTCACCGTCGTTCACCACCCTGGAAAGTAAATCAAATAAACAATCAGCGAGATGTAGGATCGACAGCTTACCTTTGTCTTCCAGCCCAGCTCTGCCTTAAGTTCCGTGAGCCCGAAGAATATGATCACATCATAATCTAGTTGGTAGACCTTGCTGAGAAGCTTCTTCTTAGGAACCACATCCTTGGCTGCCTGACTTAGGTCCACAGTGATGGTACAGAGTGTAGCATAGGCCGCTACAATTGTCCATATCAGACGATAGCGCGAGGCAAAGAACGTGAGGAACTCGCATCCATCACGATCCACCCATTCTGGTTTGGATATATTACCCCGATAGCACACAAGGCGCACGGTCTGCTCTCCAAATGCTGACAGATCTTTTTCCGTAAGTGAGAAGGACTCCCGAAATTCCATCTCCTCGTGAACTTTGGCACCCTTCGCCTTTACGTTAACATCACGCTCGACTGAAACAAGAAGGCTGACCTTGTAAAGTTTTGCTTCAAAGTAGTCTGGCACGTAACAATCGCCTGCTGGGTCTCTTTCCCACTGATGTTTCCTACGAATGTGTTCTGCATCATTGGCCTTGACAGGCAGCGCACAGACTAAACCGTATGTAACACGTGCAATTCGCGAGACTTTATGATTATCACGGTCAACGTGAGACAACACCGCCTCATTAGGGACGGTCTTGTTGCTAAGAACGCATCAGAAAATCTCGTCAGCATGCTAGAAGACCACATACGTATGATTGTCAGGACGCCAACTGTCTATATTCTTGGACTTGAAATATAATTCAAGTTGGGACCAAAGCCAATCATTTGTGGCGAACCCGCCAACAACGAATGCCATCTGAAAGCGCAAATAAACATGGTGTATTATTCCAAGAGAGTCAGACCCACAGTGACCGGCGTCGTAGTGGATGTCTGTTGTTGCTCGAATGCCTGGATGATGGTGTCGATAGACTCATTAAATAGGCTGGTAGCCTCTTCACTAGAAGACACCAAATCAGATGATCAGTGCCAATGACGTAGGCTGAAGAAAGTGCTACCCTGTCAACTTAAGCTCCCCACGTGAAATGTTATGCTTCAGGATATTCGTACGACGACCGGCGACCCTGATGTAAGCTGGCTCTTGATCACTCTTGATGATCAGTTTCGTTGTCTGGTCGAACTCGCGCGTGAATTCAGCAATCTCGTCGGGGGTGCAGTGCTCCCAGCCCTCAAGCTTTCCTGATTTTCGACGTTCGTCAGTGGCGACACAAAGAAGAAACGATCCGCCCACTTTCCAGCAACAGCTTAGCACGACGAGTCACAAATACTGACCCTTGTAGTTGACCTGAGGAAGGGTAAAGGTAAGTAAGAAGAAATTCTGTGGTTAGCGACAGCGGCGTACACTCTGCTGGAGCGGTTTCCTCGCAGGAGATCGGGTTGGACGTCACTGAAAATATGCTAAGGTCGATTGTCCCACCACCAGCGTCAACGATGACGACTCCTTGAGAACCAGCCTGATTAACTGTCTCCGCCTTGGAAAGGCTTGCCATGCAAAAGTGAAAGCTCGCTTCACCCTCCGATAGCATGTGGACACGAGATCGTCCCTCGGGCGTACTGGGGACAAGACCAGCACGTTCAATCGCCCGTCGGTATATCTGTTGCGGCACGCCTTCCCACCCATTTGGATGAGTAAAAATGTAATGGATACAGTCCTCGGAAGACAACCAAAGGAAAGCGGGGTGGTGTGTCTGGATGTAGGTCTTGGCGCACTGGAAAAGATACTTGGTGAAATCCGTGAAAACGTTGATGGCTGATTTTTCGGCTGGCAGTGGGGGTAATTCATCGTCCTTGGTGATGGACGATGGTAAATATTTCGGGCGCAAGTGAAGCTTCCACCTGGATGTCACGAATGAGTAGGGTCATACGGTACCCTTGCGTGGTCAGTGACCAACCACTCAGCCTTTGTCCATCCTTCCGTCAACGCAGTCTCGACGACGCTCTCAGAGAGCGCCTCAGCACCAGCCGCTCTGACGTTACCACTCTTGTCGTAGTACAAGATAGATGGTATTTTACTACCACCGCTACCTGGCAGCAGCCCAGGAAATCTGGGACCAGTCAAGGTAGATCAACACGAAGAAATGAAAGACTTGCCTCGTGACGCCATTGATCTCAGGAACCTGCCCTTGTTCGAGAATACAGTACGAGATACCACTAAAGGTCGTACCAATGTCGAACGCCACGACGAGTTTAGCATCCCCGGTGTACGGTTTGAGATTTGGCATGGCTGGTAAGTCTGAAAGGGAAAAACACAGCTGACATGATTGCTAGACCATCTAAGTAATCCCAATCGCCCCTGTATTCACACGCGCTCCAGGTTCAACGTCAGCAGTCTGCATTTTGGTGATGACATAAACAAAAACAAATAGTTGGGCCTTCTCAGTCTGCCACGCTTCGAGTTCGGATTGCAACGTGTCACTGGGTCACCAGCGCTTAGCTCCCAGACCTCCATTAAGAATCGAACAACATGATCAAGATTGTGATATATCGACCCGTTTTGTACGCTGAATTCTATCAATGGTGTTCATCTCGGGATCACAACACTCACATGTTTCTTCCTTTGCTTGCTCATGATACCCTTTAAGATGTTGAGTGGTTTTGCTGTCAGATGGAACCTAGGCAGCATTCTCTACCTGTGGGCGGTAGGACGTCAGGTCAGTCTACAACGTAGGCTCCCAATCGGGAAACAAGGGTATCAAACGCCGAGTGCCAGTGATCTCATTGCTTTTGGCTATTTTAAGCCCTGTCCAGCCCCCCTCTGACAACTTGGCTCACGTAGGCAAGAACAGTTCGCTTCGTCTCGAGTGCAGATTGCGTTTGACGAATGACATTGTGCTTGTTCCAACTGACAATTGAAATAGTTTACAGAAGTAAAAGCTGTCGCTGCATGTTGGCGATCGTGTTAACACGCTCTGCTCACCTACTGAAGCCTTTCTGACATCCCGTTGGTTGCCGCTGTAACTCTCCTCACATAGAATTTGAGTCCAATGGAGTGATATTGAGTGATTCCTGCTCGATGGCGAGACAAGATCACGCAAGACACCGATGACGGTCAAGCATGGTTCAAGACGCACCGCGCGGATAAAGGATAATAGAAGGACAGGAAGAACCTAATTATCTTCGTCTTGAAGGTAAGTAAGCACGGAAGTTAGTGAAGGAGACGCTCTATATTATGCTGACTTGACTGCATCCTACGTACAACGAACCTGGGTGTACCTGAGCATAGGGCTCGCATCGAGTACGGCACTGGAACAGGCTGAACGCCATGACCAGGTCTGCAAACAGGGCGAGCGGCGAACTTGGGGACCCAAACCACGAGGCTAGTGCAGCAGTGGAGTGGGGGATGCAGCAGGCGTAAATACGGCAGCCAAGCAAAAGCGGTAAGACTGTACCGCTTCCGGAATACCTCAACCTCGCGCCGTACCTCGCACCAGCTTTGATTCCAAAGTGGCGGTGACGCAAGGGCGCGTGAGGAGAGCAGCACCGTGTATGTATCGACTGTATGCAGTCGTGGTGCAAGTACTTGACCATAGTGATAACGCCTCGAATCAGGACGCGGTCATTTGCTATGAACTCTGGGGGTCTTCACGGTCAGGCAAATACTCGCTCGTGGCGCGGGCAACGGTGTTCAATCTGATTCATCGGGATCACTGATCTAGAGTCCTGGGAATCAAGAAGGAAGCAGCAGGCGCGTTGAGATAGGAATGGAAGCCGTGAAACACACAGGCCGGTACGTTGTATATTCATGGTCTGCTGGGTACAAATATACTTATTACTTAGTACGGAAACAACATCGTGATTTCGATCGTTATCATGGGGCGTTTACGTATACACCAGCACGTTCAGGCCAGCACTCTGCAACCATTTCAAATGTACGCGAATTCGCGAAGCCACACCAAGATCTTGTCACCTGTCGGAACCCCATCTTTGAATGCTGGACCTGCTTCCTTCCGCAGTTATGTGGTCTTTCTGGGATTTTGTTGAATCTGCCATGCCACACCTCGAAACATGATGTGATTGTTAAGGTTCGGGAAACCACCAGACGGGAGTCAACATTTGCTACGTAACGCAAATTGATGGTAAGTATCATGCGGGTTGCAACTTGTCCCAAATCTACACCTCAGGTCACACTGCACTCAAAGATTGGGCGCCCAAATGCTCACTGATACTTAGCTGGCACAACAAAACGTGTTCGCTGGACCCCAGATACATACTACCCTCGTGACTTGTCTGACTCGGCCTCAGTTCTGAGTCCCATAACCCAATACATTTCATTGAGGGTTGAGCGCTGAGCAACGGGTCATGGCTTGGATACCTGTTTTGGACTTGGCATGTTGTACTCGGGAGTGCATGGGGACATGGTGAACAACGTTCAGTGAGGTACAGAGCAGGTGAAGTATTGCGTGAGGGATTGGTTGTAGTAGGGATAAGTATGCTAAGGGGTATTCATGTTGTGCAATACATGGACGATTAAATTAGTTGTGGTAGGCACGAGAGAAATGCTGGTGGTGGAAATTACAGTGAACAGCAATAACAAATCAAAAATAGTGAGACAGCAAGAACAAGAAAGCAAGACGGAAAATCAATGGCCAGATCCAACAAAAAGGAAGCATACAAGGGCCACGCACTCCATCCGAATCAGACGATCTTCAACACTTTTTCCTGCAAATCTTTGGGGTTCGTCTGGTATGGAACTCCTGGAACGATGATCTTGCGATCAGTAGCGACGCGCTTGTATTGGCTGTTATCCTGCTGCTCGAACAAGAGCATGTTGAATGAACGTTGAACGCCCGAGTCTGACAATCAGCCGTAATGCCTGTCGATAGTGATCCACTGGCGCTAATGGCCCAGTGTGATATGGAGTGGCTGGCGCAGAAGTACCCGAGTCATCGTCATCAGTTTCACCACCTAGCTCGTCATCATCAACGTAAGGCTCGCCCTCTTGTGAGTCGTCGTCAGACACAAATCCACCAAGGGGATCGCAAGATCGCTGAGCCAGGGATGTGTGAAAACGAGTTTCTTGTGCGTCCCTAGTGGTATTGCATCCAGTCCTGGGTTCCACAGGCAATCAGCTAAGTGACGAGATCATTGTGCGATAAGGTCCTGTGCACCAAATCTTTGTCATGGAAAACATGGATGCATGGGGGTTGCAGGCAACGGTCCCAAAAGGTTGCCCAAGGGTGAAGAGAACATGACAGAGAATGACAAAATGACAATGCCAACGGTGCAGAGATGTCTGCCATAAGATTGGGAAATGAGTGTTACAAGGCTGAGGCCCGGGCGATGACGTAACAAGAACAAACTACTGCGTTACCTACGATGTGCATGAGATCACAGGATGGACGCCCATAGCTGGCCTGAAAAAACGTGTTTGCTGGACCCCAGACACAACGTGCCCGTCGCAAACTCGCACCATCTAGAATCCCAATACCCGGCACGTACAATCCACGGTCAACGATCGCTTTCCTAGGATGCCCACCAAGCTCTTCATCCCAATCGCGCGGATAGCAATACCCATAGCCCTGCTCTGTGCCCGACCAATTTCGCAACGTAATGACCACACCATGGAGGGATTGCCAATACACGAGGTACAGCAGCCCCCTTGGCTACGAAGGCTGAAAGAGTCTCACTCTTCTTCATAACTCTAGCTACGCGACGAGGAAGCACCACTCGTGCCTCGTGTCGAAGCACAGGATACATTGCCTGGAGATCGTTGGAAGGATGCGCACACAAGGAAAGCACAAGAACTCGAGACCGCCCGCGAGGCTATCGCAAAACTTGAGCAAGACCTGTCCGCTTCCGTCTTCCAGAACGCAGATCTCCAACGTCGATATGAGACATTGTACAGAGAATTGGAGGGCGCACGTCTCTTTCTCAACACTGCAGATACGTTTGCAGACACGGAGATCATCCAGACACTGGCAAAGCTCAACACGGAACTGCAGCACACATCTATCTTGATGGCAGAGCGTGTCGTAGATGTCCTTACATTCGACGCAGCGACACCGAATCCAGAGCAGACTATGGCGGAAAGGGCCTCGAAGAGCGTCAGTGCGACTTTGGTGCAGTTCTTGCGGACGGCAAGGCATGACGAATCCGAACTTCCACTATATCTCCAAATCACATTCCAAGCCTACCTAGCACATCACATCTACTGGATCGCGTCTTCGTGGACTCTCGACAAGGGGTGCAGCACGTTCATAAACGAGATATACCAGACTGCGGGAAACAGGTAAGACCCAGTTTTCGAGGGCAACAGTCGCTGATGTGCACATGATCAACAGAGAAGCAAACGATATCTGGGCGCTAGCGTTCCCTCACGCGCGTCTATACCTTTCCTACTTGTGTCAGCGAACCCAACTCCTTTGTCGCCCCGTTATCGAAGGGATTTCAGAGGTTCTGTTAGCTGTGGGATGTACCGCCTCCCAAGCTGACATCGTATCGCAGCTCTCGCCCATATTCGAAAACAAGATACTGACCGCTGTCTCGCTTGCTGGTCGACTCAATCAGATGATGAACAGGGTGGTCTCTGGCGACTTTGAGGTATTCGTTGTGCGACCCGGCGAGATGTTCCACTGCGGGACAATGAAGGAGGAATCGGATGGCAGTGGAGTACAAGCGAACTAGGGCTGACAAAGCGGATTCAACTGGGGACGGGGGAGAAGGAGACGAAGCCAGTGATAAAGGCCAAGGTGACTCTTGAATCGTTTCTGGAGATCAAAGATTAGAAGCTTTCTAGCGGATTTTGGCTACGGCTTACCCACTGAGAACAATGCAATGTCTTGATTTCAGAGATTCCCGGTTCGCATTGTGTCACCCTATACTCGATGCGTTCTGTACTTTCCAGTGTGGGTGAGCTCGCTGCAGGGTGTACTCCGACCTCAGGTGGGTGAATTGGCCAGTGAAATCCAACAGTAACCAGATAAGCTCGGCAAGTGTGTTCTCGATGACACTTTCAGCGGCACCTCATCTGACCTCACCACACCTGTTGGTCTGAGGCGAGCTGTCGATCTTGATTCTCGTGCAGGAAGTCTATACACATACCCGTTTGTAGGGCTTGAAAGGGCGGACGTTGAATTTGTGACATTCCCAACTCATGGTTTTCCGACCACTGTGGAGATGTCATGGATTGTATCCAGGACCCTGCCAGTCCGAGCTTACTTGTAAACAAAGGTAAACAAAACATGGTCCAAGCAGTCACGCTTTCTGCCAGCCCCCGCGTCCACGCACACCCTCAAGACAATTTGCAGTCGTAGGTGCTCATTAACTGAATTCACTGTGCACCCTCTCTTACCTTGGTTCAGATTCGAAACGATTGTTGTGTCAGA
Organism: Xanthoconium purpureum; assembly: GCA_038090075.1. Classification (NCBI taxonomy): domain Eukaryota; kingdom Fungi; phylum Basidiomycota; class Agaricomycetes; order Boletales; family Boletaceae; genus Xanthoconium; species Xanthoconium purpureum. The sequence continues at coordinate 2,171 of JBBPMA010001451.1, read as the reverse complement.
GCGCAGCGAAGGCGGCACCTGCAGGCTGCGGTCCACCCATGGCACTTTAGGCCAGTAAGGTTAGGGTATACACTTTGGTAAGGCGACAAGTGTGTCTGGCTCTGGACACGATCCCACCGCCCTTGACTACAGTCCCGTTCACTCATGTTTTGCGAACGAGTGTCATACTTCATCCAGGTTGCCGGCTGGCCCACAACTGAAAGCGACACGATTGGCCTTCATGTCGACAAGCAGATATGGGAGGGGTAGACCCGCTACGTCCAAGACAGATGAGCATTTCTTTGTGATAACTACAGTATGCAAAATTTTCTCCAGAGTCTTGTTCATCGTTGGCCGTCACCAGGACTGAAATGGAAGAACGGGACACCCCACGTAGGGTATGGTATATGCCAGCATATAATGCCCCACCTCCGTCGCGTCGCCCTGGTATTCCTCGGTTTCAAGCGCAAATTCCAGAATAAACAAGCCTATTTTCCCAGGGAAAGTCTCGCCCAGTTCGCCTCACAACGAGCTCCTCCCTTCGCACGCAACCCAACGCGAAGAGAAGGATGCTCCTGCGGGCGTACATCCTCGGAAGTCAGCGAACATCGTGGATGCAGACCAGACGGAAAGAGAACTTCGAAGCAGCATTTTACAGCCTGTCTGGCCCTTCGCCCTGTTCAGATCCACGTCTTATACGGCCGATAGACAATCTTTTCCTTGCTTCGTCCCCTCTGTGGTTTCACTGAGTCGATGGTGCGTCGCATTCAAATAACGCAGTCCCGTCAGGCAATCGAACACATTCAATAGGTTCATCTGTCCCATCGCTGTGGCATATATTTAGTTAAAAGCATGTCCGTTATCGTCCTAGGTAGTATCTATGTTACAAAACATCAATTGCCCATACATCGGTTAAAATATCAGTTAGCGAGACGTTCTCCCGGAATCGTAGAGTGATCAAACCATCTGTCGCGACTCGCTTGTATCCCACCCTACGTTGACCGATATGCATCACTGAAGAAGAGTGGCCGTCCAAGGCGAGCGACCATCCGTCGTGCGCGCTTCTCCTTGCTGCCCCAGAGCAAGGTGAGTTTCAGGTTCCGCAGGAGGGTCGTCGACCTCCTCGTCAGACAGATTTTCACCTTCGTCGAATTCCTCATCGTAGAGCTCTTCCCCTTCCTCATGCTCTCCGGCCGGGACACACGGGATCGTTCCTCGGTCGTACTGGGGACGAGGCCGGCACGCTCAATCGCCCGTCGGTATGCCTGTCGCGGTACGCCTTCCCATCTGTTTGGTGTGAAGTCGACGTCAGAGGCAGGAGTTGAACGGTGCGCCACATCGTCTTTCACTTTGTTTTTGTTATGAAGGAAATTGAGGTCAAGAAGGGACTACTGCACGATTCGGAGCTCGGACTATTTGGGCACATTAGACAATTCACTCCATCTGCAACGTGGTTTCCTGCACCCACTCACTTCGTCCGCTCAGTCACCACTCGACAAACCATGGGTGACTCTCCGCAAGATGTCTACACAAGATGTCTGCCGATACATTACGGATACCCTTTGTGGAACCCCAAGCCCAGCGATATACTCCCGCAAAGCTATCAACAAGATGGATTCCAGATTGGAGATGTTGGCTTCGTCGATCCCTATTGTGGGCTCAACGTCCTGTTCAACATATCCTACCCGCATACCCACGCCCTCCATATCCGACGGGACATCCCGGAGTTTAAGCCCATCGCACTGACAATCAAGGATGAACATGTCGTATGCAATGACATCCCCCCTGGTCCTATATTCTCCAATCTGCGCGTCAAACGGGTTCTCCCACTGCCCAAGGATGCTCCGCCAAAGTACGCTTACTGGTATATGCACGGCTATATTAAACAATCATTTGTTGCTATAGCATCGAGTACGAATTTGTTCCGTGTGCTAGGGAAGGCGCAGTTCTCATCCTCCCCTATGGTGCTACATTCCATTGCCTTCGAAACAAGGACCGCTTTCGTGAATTGGCAATCCAGCATGCCGTTGAATGGTACAATTTCGCCAAGCGACACCACGAACAGGTTTCCAATCATTCATTATACCTCGTCACCGGCTACTACAAAACTCGTTCCTGGTCGCTCGCGACGTTCCAGGATGCATCGCAGGGAGCCGATGGGAATACTGTGTTTATCAGAGTGACAAAGGTTG
>JBBPMA010001450.1:0-10810 GCA_038090075.1 Xanthoconium purpureum | reverse complement strand
CTTTTAATGATTTTATTTCATCTTTATATGCTTCGTGCCAATGGCGTTGCTCTTCTTTGGGCATCTTGGCAATATTCCGATACTGATTGGGAATGCCTCCTACTATGGCAGCAAGTGAAAGATGGTAACGAATCCAGACTTTGGAATACATTTGTCCCAAATCTTCTTCTTCATTTGTCGGTGTTGGATCCATTTCAGTATCCTGTTCTACTTGTGTAGGGGTCTCTTCCTGTATAGGAGGTAAGCCTCTCACTTCTCGTTCTATCTCGACCAGAGGTCAGTTTCCATAAGCATTATTGGGTATAACCCTAGCTATAGGAATACGAGATGATCTTCGCTGTTCAGTGGGAACTCTGTAGTTCGCTCTCTGATCGCAAGTAGGAAGATGCTGGTGAGGGCATGTCCTAAATTCAGGTAAGGTCTCTCCTGGTCTTTGTCATGGTGGTAACCAGACTCTAGTACCAAAGAGTGGAGTAGGTTCCGAAGGAGTAGGTTCCGGATCAGGATCTGGATCTGACAGAAGTCTCTTCCATGGAGAATGTTCGGTTGCATATCGTTTATGCTGATGAACATCATCTAGATCTTCCCTATAATGTCTGGTATCAGGTATTTGTCTTCTGATGGCAGGACATGGGGGTGAGAATGTAGTTCTATATGAGGGAGGTCGATCTTGAGATGGTGATCTTCTAGAATTATTGTGACTGCTAGAAGATGAAGGAGGAGAATTGTCAAATGTTAGAGGAGAAGGGATTCGTATGGGTGGTATGCCCATATTTGAACGAGAGAATTCTGGAGGGGATTTAGATAAATCCATCCAGCTTCTTGAGTCCAAAGTCGTGGAATGAGGTGAACCTGGGTCTCGTCTGTCTATGTTTCCAGGTGGGATTTGTTGATTGGGATGATGTGGAAGTACCGGTAGTCCTGGTATAGGAATGTGAACGTGTCTTTCAGATTCTGGTAATCTAAAGGATTGTTCATCGTGAGAAGGATCTATGTGTGGTTCAATATTTTCTGGAATTGGTCTAGGTCCGTCTTTCTTTTCTTTGAGACAATACGGAAAACATTTTTCGTCAAAAACAGCAGTGGCAGATTCATAGACGCGTCGACAATCTGTACTCCAAAAGTGGTATGCTTTTGAGTTTGGAGGATATCCAATAAAGATCATTTGTTCTGCTCTGGGTGAAAGTTTATCTTCTCATGTGTCTGAGGGAATGTGAACATATGCATGAGTTCCGAAGATGCGGAAATATGAAATGTCAGGTTTATCACCAGTGAACATTTCAGAAGGAGTCTTTCAATTAAGTCTGCGCACAGGTTGACGATTGTAGATGTGCAATGCTGTTAAAACAGCATCTTGCCAAAAGATGCGTGGCATACAAGCATGGTGTCTCATCGCATTCGCTTTTTCAAGCAAAGTATGATTAAATCTCTCTGCTCATCCATTCTGCTGAGGGGTATGAGGAGCACTAGTCTGGTGCGTAACACCGTGTGTGCAAAAGAACGACTGAAGAGCCATTCCTAGATATTCCCCACCATGGTCTGAACGTACAGAGGTTAGTGTCAAAGCTGTTTGGGTTTCGCACCATTTTACCATATGGATAAATGCTGTAGGAGCATCATCCTTGTTGTGTAAGCAGGCAATTAATGCATATCCAGAAAAGTCATCTATAAACGTTAGAATATAATGTTTATGTTCTCGTGATTTGACTGGCATGGAACCGATTAAGTCTGTGTGTACCAGTGCGAGTGATCTCTGTGCGTGTTTGGAAGAATCTGTAAACGTGCGTTCAGTTTGTTTTCCCATTTGACAACCTTTACAAGGTGGAAGATCTTTTGGTATTTGTAGAGAAGGAACACCTTTTAGGTTTGATGACGCATTTTGAAGAGCGTTCTTCGAAGTATGTCCTAATCTTTCATGCCAAATTTGGTAAGATGAATCCGACGAGAGGGAAACAGCGTTTAAACTGGGTATGATCTGGTTTGACTGAATCCAGTGAAGGATGTTGTTAGGTGATAAGGCAGTTGCCTGTATCACTAACATTCCCTTATTGTCCCAAAATGAAGATCGATCTTTGACTATTTCACAGTGATAGCCATGTTTCGTCAAAGCGGGTACAGACAAGAGTCTATGTCTTGTGTTGGGTACATGCCAAACTCCGTGAAGTGTGATGGGTTTGGGCATGTTAACCTGTTGGATAATCACCTTTCCAGGACTGTACATCTTGACCTTTTGCCCGTTGGCCACAGTGGCAACTGCTATCTGATCAGAAATATGAATGAAGTCCTCTAGATAAGGGGAAGGTGATTAGTTGCCCCACTGTCTATCATCCAGTGGTTCTTTTGAAAGATCTGAGATTCTTCATCTCCTCCTTGAGTCACACACAGGTAAAGGGAATCGTCGTTATATTTCATGTAGAAGTCCTCATCATAGTCAACAGGGTCAGGTAGCTGTAAGGCTATCTGTTGTGCGTAATCGCGAAGGTCATAGGACCTAAGTGGGATCTCCTGTTCATGATAAAGAGCTTCATGATTTCCACAATGTCCTGTGTTTGAGATTATTCCTCCAAGTTGAATGGTCACCCTTTTAGTTTTCTTCTTTTTACCCTGTTTGATAGGAGACTCCGCTTCAACTACAGGGGTAGTAATAGAAGTGGGTTCAAAAGGGCTGTAGAGAAGACGAAGGGTTGGTCATGTCAATGTTCATGCCATTATCAAGATGATCAACAAATCGAGAACAGGGATCTTCTTCATCTATATCCATATCTGGTCCTTCCCAGGAATTTGCAAAACCTTCAACTTCATTTGCTATAGCTTTACCTTTCCCTTTGTTCCTCTGCCTTTGCTCGAAAGCGTGCTTTTTAGGGCTCTTTTGGTTTGTCTTGGGTTTCCCATCAGGGTTTGCCTGAGGTTGCCCTTGGTTAGGTCTCAGGCCTTGTTGTTTTGACGGTCCAGCTTGGTTTGATCCAGGCTGGTTTTGTCCTCTCCAATTGTTATTGGGAGGGGGGCCTCGTCGAATAACATTAGTCTGATTGGCAGAGTGTTCTGAGATTTAAACCTCAGTAATACAAGAAGAAAGGGAGCGGGAAGCTCTCATGTTGAGTTCCGCATTGATGCGGGAAGTAACCAGATCTGTATTGAAATCTGGTTCGGCAATCATTTGTATGAGTGTAGAAGTGAATTGGAAGTAGTCGTTGGGAAGTCTAGTGAGAAGCAGCATAGCTCTAAAGTCTTCTTGAAGATTAAGGCCAGCTGTCGCCATCTGTTGAAAGAGTGATGAGATCTTAGCCATGTCTTCAGTTGCATGCTTTGTATGGATATGGAGACAGGAGAGTTGATGGAAGAGAAGGAATCTTCCGGAAAGTCCCGATGTTCCGAAGAGTCAATACAAAGTATTGTAAAGCTTCTTCGAGATGGAAGGGAAAGTGGTCAAGTCATCCCAGACGAAGTTAAGATACCGTTGGAGGTGATCACCGATGATTGTTCCTAAAAAACCGCAGATCCGTTTGTCTAAGGCCTTCCATTTCCTGCTGTCATTGTTTTCGAGCCAATGCTCTGGAACGGCTGCAACACCTGCTGCTGCTGTGACAGCTGGAATGTGAGTGGCTACATCTTGCCATGTGATGGTGCCTTCGACAATCTCCCAGATAGAGTATGTCTGGAGAGTAGACTGGACCTTTTTCGACCAAAGGGCGAAGTTGAATTGTCCTTCAAGGACAGGAATACAAGCAATGATGGAGGAATTGAACTTGAGTTCGGATGAGGTTGGGAGCATAGCCATTTTTTAATGGTTAACTGAAGAACTCATTAGTGATCATTTCATAAGAGTTAGCAATGAAAACAGGTTAGTATCACTTATCTCCTTTTCCTCATGTACTTATTTCTTAGAGTCATATCTCTTATGGATCTCCTCCTCAATTTAGAGAAGGGTTGCAAGTAGCATTCCATAGAGAGAAAACATAAGAACTCCAAGAAAGATATAGTACAAGATGAGAGGAAAAACTACTTATGTCCAAGAATGCATTGCTTAGCTTGTCCTCTGATCGCAGCTATTCTACGATCTCTTCCTATCCTTCCTACATAGACATCATTGATTGCTTTCCATTCTGTTTCAGATTCTGCCTTTTTGAAGAGGCGTTGGAAGCGTCGTTGTTTGATATGAGTAGGTAAGGGGGAAGTGCGGAATTCCACTCGGAATCTAGCATCTAAGAAGCGATAGACAAGATGAGCATAGGGAGCATTGAATCTGTGATGAGGAGCGTGATCGCAGGTAAAATCTATAAAGGATCCTAGAGAAGTGATAAAAGGGGATTCTGGAGTATAATCAGGGAAGTGGCAACGTCTCAATATCTCATACCTGTAGCCGTGGAGTCTGCAGCGAGGAGTTCGCTGACCAGAGGGGGTTGGGAAAGCCCATCCAGCGCCTTTGTAAGCACTGGCTAAAGTCTCCCCTTGGTATCTGAATCCACAAATTGTATAGTTCTTGCGGGTATGAGTCTCGACTGGGTAAAGCCAGAAAGGATCTACCAATCGGTTTGAGATTAGCACGTCTTCATCACTGATCTGAGGTCCACCCTTCAGATGAAGAGTCTGAGTGTTCGGACCGAAATCATCTTGGCCTATTTGGACTCCATATCCTATTGGACCTTGGTGTGGATAATGGAGGGGCTGAAATGTCGCTTTCCACTGGAAGAGCGGAAGCTGAAGCGATTCCGGATTGTCTAGGGTTATCTTCTCGGGATTCATCTGGTCCCATATCTGCATCTGGTTCATTATGAAGCATTCTCTCTGGTGTCTCCAGGCGGGAGGAATCGGAAGTTCAAGGATGGGAGCCATTTGGATAGTTAGGAGGTGGATACTCAGGAGCAGGTTCAATGATATTGTCTGCTTCTGGATCTCTGTCAACAGGATGAGGAACAATGATGTCTAAGTTAGGAGTTGAGTTTGAGGAAGGAAGTTGAGGAATAAGAACTACTTCAGGTTTGTCTTCAAAGAGTTCTCTGGTTTCGTCTGGTAGAACGAATGTATTTCCTTCTCCTAGAGTATGGGAGAGATAGAGGAAATTCTCAGAGGTAAAAGATGTAGAAGAGGGTTGGTTCCTGTATACAGTGACTCGGTGTTCCGGATGTTGACAGAGTTGTCCTCATTCAAGAGGAGTATTGCAAATGGGACAGGGTAGCTCGAAGTCGGTAGGAAGTGGAGGACGAGGTCATCTAGTAGGAGCTGACGCTAGTCCAAAAGGAATAGGAACGGGTTCCTCAACCAGAGTGGGAGCTCGACCGTTCAAGCCTGGAGGTGAAGTGGAAAAACGAGTAGTTTCAGAAGGATGTTCCAAAGGAGGTGTTGGAGGAGCTTGGTTTGATTGGTGACTAACCATTGGTTGAGATCTGAATCCAACCATAAAGGTTAACTGGTTAGCACCGATCGTTAAGTCATGAGAGAATAAGTGACCAAAATGAATCTCAGTTGTGAACAACTGGTTCAAACAAAGTCCTAAGTAAATAAGTGACATGCTCCAAAAAAGGAGCGGTGAGATGATGAAAATCATCTGCAAGACTATGAAGATTATGATCTCCATTGTCGCCCACAGCCTAGCGCATCAGGAACGTAATCAGGTGTTAACGTAAGACTAACGTTCGGACGGAGCAGGGCTCATAACCTATTGGAATGTACCACCGGTACTAATATCTGACAAGCGCAGACAAGTACGAGGAATGAAGTACTTGGTGGGAGACTCACCAAGTGTAGGCATGTGGGTAGTTGACAGAAAAGGTTGAGTAGCTTGGGTAGAGCTAGAGTGAGCTGAGGAGCTGGTGGTGGTATGAGAACAAGAGTGTTTGTTATTGAGACCTGCGATGAGGCTGGTCTTATATACATACAGGATTGTTTGTATCTGTATGTGGTCTCTACTACATATAGTAATAGGTATGGAATGTCATAGAATGACATGGAAGGTGTGATGAATAAGTCACCATGTCATAGTTAATAAGTGACCAATAGCGAAATGGGAGCTTATCTATGATGTCATTGTATTGTAAACTGAATAGTGTAATCAGCCGATATCATGTGATAGGCCTAGAATCTCGGTAGTAGTAAATGCAAAGATTAACTAAATATACCGTGATTTCAACACTCTGCATTGAGCTCATATGTGCTGACGTTTCCTCACATGGCCCATTGCAGTCCAGAGACATTTCGTGCTCCCTGGGAGCATTTCAGGAAAAGCTTGAAGACATAGACCCGAGGATAGAGGAGCACAACCAAGAGCTGCTCAGGGAACATCAAGACCTGCAATTGCCATGGAGTAGGGCCAATCCAAAGCCGATTTGCAAGTGAGTATTTTGGTGGTTTTGTGCTCGTTTTCTTCAAGTCCTCAAGGCAAGAGTGGCAGACGCTGACGGTGGATTGATTGTTAACAAGCCTAACACCTGCAGGCTTGAGAAGCCTTCCATCAAAGAGCTGATGTGTGGAATGAGGTTTCGTTGGGATAAGGCAATTGCTGTTTGGCAATTGGGAAAGGGGGATATCTTTGAGTTGGTCGGTGATGAAACTACACTCCCGTGCACAGACACTGCAAATCCCAGACCTGAGAGCAGCATTGGATGTTGCACGGTAAAACTGTGCATAGCAATCTTTCAGTTCTTGTTTGGTAGGGAGTACAAGGAACTTCTCAGGTTTGTAGTCATCATCATTGATGTCCGTAGGATTGGTGCCAACTTCTTCTACCCTCCATGCAGTGCACTGGATACTGCTTTCTTCTGCCCGCTTGCGCTTCCGACTCAGAGTCTGACCACTACGTTCTGTTTTCTCCGCCAGTTTGTCGCAGCTGGCCTGGAGGAGGAAATAAAGGTCCTCATCAGAAGCATGGTGTATAGCACGTTCAAGAAGGAGGTCTTTGCTATATCATTCCTCCCAGCTGAAGGTAAGTGCACCTTTCAAACGAGCAAGGATGGCTCTGACTCCAACATGAGATAGTGTTACGATTATCTTTCTTGCTCATACCTTCTTTCTCATCCGCATCGTCCAATGAGTTTACATTGACCTTTTCCCTTACCATGAGAATGAGACCCATTACTTACTCACCTTTGATGTCTTCGCATCTCCAATACTTCTCCCCCTTTAACTTGTCGTTTCCTCAACAGGACTATCCACTTCTCTGATTACTTCTCTCACAGTAATCACGTGTTCCCACTTTCCACAACATTCTACTAGCTTCCTCTTACCTAAGCAGTAGTACTTAAATACCCGCATAGCCTGTACCTTTTCTTTATTCTTGTTCTGCACAATTACAGTGTCAGTCTTGCGATCCACAACTCGTCTAAGTTGTGACCTAGTCTTTTCTCCCTTGAGACTTCTTTGAGGACGCAGCGTCTCTTCATGAGTACCTCCCTCAGAGTAAGTAAACCCATTGACCTCGATGCAAGTCTGTCGACTCGCGTAACAAAAGAACAAGAATAACCTTCTGTCCCTCCTATCCAGGAGTAGGACCACCCCAGCCCATCCAAGATTTTTCCTTGACGCCCTAAGGGAATTTTTCAAGCTCCCGAAGATCCGGAAGAAACCGGAACACCCCAGGACACCCAGAACCCCCTAGACCTAGCAACTACCCCTCAGAGACTATCTCCAGTTGAACTCAGTCTGTCCCCTGAGCTACCAACCCCCCTGTCTCCTGGAAAACGAGTAACAGCAGGAAAACCCTTCTTCAATCCAGCACTCCAACCATCACCTAGGAAACGCTCCCCTGCAGCGTTCTCAATACCCTTGACCAGCTCATCCAGTGCCCTGGCAAACCTCCCAGCATTCCCAAGCACCTCAATAGCTCCCCCTGCCCCTGCCCCACCGGCACCACCTGCTCCTCCTGGTCCCATCGCCCCCTCTGCCCCTGCAAACCCAACGACGTTACTTCCCCTTCCTCCACCACCCCCAGCCCCAGGCAATCCCCCAGCTCCCCCTGTTAACCCGATGTCTACTACTACCAGAACCACAGAATTGAAAGTGGCACTTCCTGCCGACTTTTCAGGAGATCCAGAAGATGCCATCCGATGGATGAAAGCAATGAAAGCCTACTTTGCCATTAACTCGTCCATCTACCCCGATGACAGCGAAAAAATCATGACTACCCTTAATAAGATGAGCACAGGACGAGGAGCTCAGTTCACTGAAATATGGTATGACAAGATGGCTGATACCACCATCCTTCCTGCAGAAAAGACCTTTGACAAATTGGCGGAAAATTTCGCATCCACTCTATATCCCTATGACTTGGCGGAGACATCACGGAACAAGCTATACAAGCTCAGACAACAAAGAGAGAAAAGAAAGATGGAGGACGGTAAAGAGGTTGTCGACGATGGATTCCAGACTTACATCACCAAGTTCCAAACCCTCGCTGCTAAAGCCCAAATGGGGGATACTAAAGAAACCATAGCACACTTTGCTACTGGACTAGACCCCCAAATCTCCACCATGATTCTCTCCATGTCAACCCCCCCTACTAAAATCCAGGAATGGATTGACAAGGCTCGAGATTTCCACACCCAGAAGATGTGTATCCTTGCGCTTTGAGGAGGACATGATCCTGGTCACTCGTCTTCATCTTCCTCACGTTCTGCCTGAGACCCAGATGCCATGGACATAGATTTTGTACATCTCAAGAAGCTCACCCCCCTGGAATGTGCTCGATGCATTCGAGAAGGTCTCTGTTTCAAATGTCGTAAAAAGGGACACAATGCAGACCACTGCAACACCTATAGGAGATCCTTCCAGAACCAACCTCAAACATCCAACCATCGCTCCCAACAAGTTTGCTCCACTAACACCTCTACCCCTACCATCGCTCCCGCCACCCCCATGGATGCTTATGTCCAAACCTTGAAAACCCAAGGAAGGAGTGAAGAGGAAATTCTTCAAACCTTGAAACTCTGCTATGAAGAGCTGAGAGAGGACGTAGCAGTCGCTACCACCTTTGACATCCTCTCTTCTGAAGAGGATTTTTGAAGCGGGAAGGCGCCTTGATGTCACCTTCCCATAACCTAGCCCATGTACTAGTAGCATTGCCCAATGAACGAACTATTCGTCTTCCCATCAAACTAGCTACTGGAACGCAAATCGTTGAAACCACAGCAATCATCGACTGTGGAGCCACTGGAAATTTCATTGATGTTGGCCTTTTAACCAAGGCGAACTTCCCCCTGAAATGTCTTCCAAAACCTATCCTTGCCTACAATGTGGACGGGACAACCAATGCCAAAGGGACAATCTGCTGGAAAGCACATACCGACATCCTATTTCCCCAATTTAGAGAAACCGTGGACCTGATGGTCCTAAGTCTGGGACGACAACAGGTCATACTAGGAATGCCCTGGCTACGTAAATGGAACCCCAAGGTCGACTGGAGTGCCAATACCATCTCTATTCCTAGAGCCCCACACCCCTCAACAACGGACCACATCCCACAACAATACCTCCTCTGATGGCTAGGGCTGGATGCAGACCACAAAATTTCCAAACGATTGGACAAACAGGAGACCTGGCTAAAAGGAGAAGCCATAGGAAGAACCACCATCTCGACCCAGATTGCACAAACCACCGAGACGAGGGAACCACTCATCCCTGAGTGGTGTCAAAACTTCACAGAAGTGTTTTCTGAGAAGACGCATGACCGACTTCCACCACATCGCTCCTATGACCATATCATCGAACTTCACCCAGAGCATCCCCTTTCTTTTTTGTACCCAAGAAGGATGGAACTCTGCATCCCTGTCAGGACTATCGCTATCTAAACTCCTACACCATCTGAAATGCCTATCCTCTCCCCCTTATCCCTGAACTCATTGACGACATGAAATCCTCCACTCTATTCACCAAATTTGACATACGATGGGGATATAACAACATTCGCATCCGAAAGGAGGACCAATGGAAGGCTGCATTCATCACTCCCCTGGGCCTGTTCAAACCTACAGTCATGTTCTTCGGATTTTGTAACACCCCACCTACCTTCCAAGCATTCATGAATCACATCTTCACCAATATGATCCGGGAGAAATGGTTAAAGGTCTACATGGATGATTTGGGCATTCATACCAAAGACGACATCACCCTTCACCATGAACGAACGAGACGAGTACTCCAAAGACTTAGGGAACATGGGCTATCAATCAAACTCTCTAAATGCACCTTTGATGCCCCTCGCATGGAATTTCTAGGAATGATCATCGGACAGGGCAAGATCGAAATGGATGGAAAGAAACTTGAAGCCATTGAGAAATGGAAACCGCCCACCTTGGTCAAGGGAGTCAGATCGTTCATGGGTTTTGCCAACTTCTACAGGAAATTCATCCCAGACTTCTCCAACATCGTTGCCCCCCTGAACCAACTCACCCAGAAAGGAGAATCCTGGAACTGGATGCGATCACAACAAGACGCCTTCGAATGACTCAAAAAGATCTTTTCCTCTGCTCCTGTCCTACAAATCCCTGATGTCACTCGCCCCTTTACCATCATGACGGACGCCTCCTTGTTAGCTGCCGGAGCGGTGCTCATGCAATCTGATGAGAACTCTGACCTTCACCCTTGCGCCTACTACTCAACCACGTTCACCTCTGCCCAACGAAACTATGACATCTACAATAGAGAACTCCTAGCGGTCATCCTGGCTCTAAAGGAATGGCGACAATATCTACAGGGAACTCCCCATCCAGTTACCATAATCACCAACCACAAAAACCTCTCTTACATCAAGGACCCACGGAAACTATCCAGACGACAGGCCAGATGGTCCTTATTCCTACAGGACTTTGATTTGCAATGG
>JBBPMA010001449.1:0-10812 GCA_038090075.1 Xanthoconium purpureum | reverse complement strand
GTGCTGACCATATCCTGTTTGGGTTCTTAGATCCTTCACTGGTGATTCATGCTTGCCATCTGATCCCTGCATTCTGTGATGGTTGTACAAATGAACTTCTTCAAGCGGGGGGTCACTGGCAAGGCTTTCTGGGGAAACAGACAACTGGAGAGCCTTTTATGTGAACATGTAAGCCTTCGAGTCTTATTTTGTTTTAATAACAATGACATGAGTAGTTTTGCAGACAGTGACATGTTCACCTGATTTGCAGGAATAGGGGTGGGCCACATCACTCAGCACATCAGTACAAACTGCATTCTATCGATGGAAGCTGACAAGGAACTGGATGATGATCAAACTGTGACATCTGGTGATGAAGAGGATGAGGATGAAGAAAGGGTTAGCAAAGCAGGTAATGACAAGGATGACACGAATGATGAGGTCAAAGAGGTCAAAGAGGTTGAGGAGAATGAAGTCAAGGATGAGCAGACTGAGACAGGTGACAAAATGGGCAGCAATGAGGATGACAGGCTTGATTGGTAGGATCAGATACTTGCACACTGTTCCATTGCATTGTAGGACATTAGACTATGTCTTGTTCCCAAAGTTGTGGTGTCATACAACCAATTCAAAGGACTAAATTCATTCACACTCTTGGACAGGTCAGCAGGGAAGATAATGGCATGTTACTCTAGACATCAACCTTGTCATTGATCTCTGTGTTGCACTAACACAAAGATTGTATTCCTTCAGAAACCCTTATAAGCCAATATGACTACAGTTTGCCTAGTAGCAGATATGTAATTGTGATGTACATTAGCATGGTCTTATAAGGACTTCATCTAATCACCCAACATTTTAATCAATTCTAAAGATCTGTCATTCATAGACATAACCGTATGACCTTATAAGCCCTTATAATCCCTTTGCAAGAAGTGCACGGATGTGTGATATTCACAAACTATATATGGATTTGCTGGTACCCCCAATGAAACACACTCTGCTGAGTCTGCTGAGCAATGTCACACTTCATCACAATGGACCTTAGGACTTGCATGGTCTCTCACAATGATTGCAATTGCCTCAAAAACATGATGATCAGTTGGGCAATAATGTAGAGTATCTCTAGGATTTTTTTTGTATTTATCTTTCTGTGATCTATGTACTGCCCTGACACTTGTAACTGAATATGCCTGACCATCAGGTATGGATGAGATGCTGAGGGCTGAAGACATGTTCCTCCGTTCTAAAAAAAAATACAAGGAGATTAACCTACCGTATCTTGTCTTATATCCACGATTTCGAGCTGAAATTTGTGGTGTTGCATGAGCTAGACGCGGTTTTGCAACTTCCTGTCATTTTGCAACACCGGTCGAATGATAGTAGTCGGACTGCTCGAAAACATGTTAGTCCGTTGTCAAGTCACGAGAGGGAAGTGAAAGCCCCTGTTCAAGGGCGATTATGTAATGAAATTTTAATATTTTCCTTCCGGTCTTTGCCAAAGTCCTCGAGGATGACTTCGCGTTCGTTACTTTCAAGTCGGATTGTCGCAGCATCAAGACATGTCCGACGACCCGCTCGTCATCCCCATACCCGATTACTGGCCTCCGCGCCATCAAAACAGCCGGAACCAGTGGTCAACACGTCAGGCAAGGAGCAATCATGGCTAACACAGAGAGTCAAGGCAAATCCAGCCCTCTACGCTGTCTTTCTCGGCCTTGCGCGTGCTCTCGGGTACGGCTCTCCCAAACAGCTCGCGAACAGACGCGCGTTACACATGTATAACACCCTGTGTGCAACGCGTGCAGACCAAGAAGCCGATTTCTGGAGAAAAGGTGTGTATCCGGTTAGCCGTTCTGTCGCATTACTCATGCTTTACGAACTCAAGAGTGTGCGCTTCCTCCGACCTTTCAGTCTTGGTTTACCGTTACCAACCTGCATGTATGGTTGCTCACCGTCCGCTTACGCGCCCTGCCTGCACCCCATGGGTTGAACCACATACAAGGGCTGATCGACCACTTTTTCCAAGATGTTGAAGAGCGTGTTCGTGCCGTACTTCAGCCCGGGGTACTACCACCTCGTTCGGCGTCCGACCCATCCCCCACACCATCTCCAGCCGAAACCAAACACCGAGCGGAGCTTAGTAAATACACCTCGCCGTATCCCAACAGCACGTTTTACTCCTTCCCCTCTCCTGTTCCACCACCTGAGACGTTTCCGTCCTCTGCTGCGTATGCCAAGGCAGAGGAAAGAGCGAGAGCGCCGGAAAGACTCGTAACGAGGCACATGAAGATATTCAAGGAACAATGGGCGGGACTGGGCATGAGTATGGACTTGGGGCTCGTAGGGGGGGACGCAGAGATGGCGGGTGCGGTATGGAGAAACCTTTTGGGTGGAAGAGGCGCGAGAGGGATTTCCGTTCCCGGGACGGGTGCGAAGCCCAGCCCGAGCGAAGCCGAAAAAACGAAGAAACCGGCGTTCAGGCGTTCCGTGAACCTCGTCGGCGGTCTCGTGGAGAACGTGGAGAAAATCGATGTCGTTGCCGAGGAGGCCACCGACGACTTGAGTGGGGTTTACGACTTTGGTGATAACGAGAGCGACCGGTGAGGTCTTTCGATGGAGTTCGCTGGCGTTGCTTCGTGACTCACTCATGACAGGTACATTGCTTACCCCGAACTCATGGAAACACTGGTCGTTTACCTTAGACGTGAGGAACAGCGACTCGAGCGGATCCCTGACGAAGCTATCCTCGGGCCGCGGGTGGTGGGTAGGGAAGGCGAGGGAGTAAGGCAGCTGATGTGGGGAAAGGTGAGACCTTAGAGCACTTCAGCAGTGAGTAATCTGGTCTCTCTGGATCTGCCAGACATTAAATTATTTTTATCTCATGATCAGAACATACCTCTGCTGCATCCGTAGTATAGTATACTGGTATTCTCATTGATATGGGAGAACGCACCGCCTCATTTTGCATTTCAATCCTTGCCTCGATTGGCGACTTCGACTTGACCAAGCTGAGTGGTTTGCCTTGGGCAGCCTTGGAGTGGCTGCAAAACGCACACCAAAGTAGTCAACGACTACCCACGTGGCATGAGAACGATCAGGCGGCCCGAAGATATCTGGTGACCTATCTTCGCAGCAAGGCCGGGGCGTCCGCTGTTTTGTGTTATCTCTCTCCCAGCCTCGCTTCGCACGAACTATGTCAGTGCCGTCGAGACCATTGCGCGCCACGGTCAATTGCGATATGGGAGAGGTGACGCCAATATACATCTTTGCGTGATATCTGACTAACTTGGAAGCGCTCGCTCCAGGGCTTCTCTCTCTACTCAATCGTGCGTAGTGGCTGAGATGATTTTATCTTTGACATCGTTCGGACCAAGTGACCACACAGGGCGACGACGAGAGCCTCATGAAAACCATCCACCTGGCCAACATCGCCTGTGGATTCCATGCCTCGTAAGCTCGCGAATCAATCCCAGACTGCCGCCCCGCCAAGTCTGATCCCGATCGATCGTCTCCAGAGACTTTTCGATTATGAACAAGACCGTCCTTCTCGCCAAGGCGAACAACGTCCTCGTCGGCGCGCACCCTTCCCTTCCGGACCTTCAAGGCTTTGGGCGACGCGAGATGGTAATCGAACCGGTGAGACAAAACAATCTGTTCCACGCTGCTTTGCTACAGCCGCCCGAGTTGAGAGCTAATCCTGCCCCACGGCCCAGGACGAACTCGCATCTTGTTTTACATACCAAGTCGGCGCGTTAGACGGTTTCCTGAGGCGTCACGGACTCCCTCTTAACCACGTTCGTATTCTCATTCCCTTGAGAAATGACGAAACGCAAATATCGACTGACCTCGTTCTTTAGATCAAGCCACATGGTGCCGTGTACGGACAGACCGCGCGCAACATTGACCTCGCCCGTGTGGTTGTTGGTGTAGCCAAGGTTTTCAACGGCAGTGCGGCGCGGCCTGACGTGAGCGTTGCGTTCATGGGGCTTGCGGGCACGGCGCATCAGCAGGCGGCCGAGGAATTAGGCGTGCCGTTCATAGCTGGTAACGCTCTCTCTCCCTTCTATATTGCCCTGCATATTGCTGATTGCAAACGGGACAGAGTGGTTCGCGGACCTCGATTATAGCGACGAAGGGAAGTTGTTGATCACAAAGTACGCCACTCCTTTTTCGCTGATAAGTATGTTCCGCCAACTGCGTTTGTACGTCGACAAAGGAAGCACGACCCTGTCTCCATCGTTGCGCTCCAACAACGGGCAAGTCTCCTTCACAGATGGAACAGTTGATGAATGATGCTATACTCACCACCCAGGTCGAAACCCTGCTTGATTCGCACATGGTGACAACCGTGAGCGGTAAGCTCTTCCCCATCGGTCCAAACGTCAGAGAGGTATCGATCTGCTGTCACTCCGATACGCCTGTAAGCCGTCGGTCCGTGGAGTGCATGTTACATACGCTCATGTGGTCGTACAGGGTGCCGTCGAGATTGCGTCGGTGGTCAAGGCGCTGGTGGACCAAAGTAACAAAGCAGCGGGGTATGTTTAATGACAAGCCATCTACGTTATGTAGTGTGCTCTTACGGAAGATGAGGGAATGCAAAGGGAATGATGGAATTGTAGCTACTGCCCAGATGTAGCCGTAGAAGTTATGGGTAAAAATGATTCCCAACTTGAAGGCCAGTGCAAAATATGCAGCTTGTACCGCACAAGCTATGTTAGACGCAACTCCAACATCACTCGAGGTCGGGACCGGTTGCTGTAGATTTTTTTAAAATATATCTGCTAGCACCTAGCCGATATCTCACCTTGATCTCATCGATCATGATCATCTTTGAGCTTAGATAATCTCACGATCCCTCCTTCATCGTCCTGCATATTGCTGATTCTACTCCCTCAGTCGATGACCGAGTACTGAACTTCAAAAGTCATACGCATACTTGACCCCCACATCTCGCGAGGAAACGTGCATCTAGTCAAGATCCATGAGCGGCAAGCATATGCACATCGGTCGAAAAGTCGCCGAGTATCGATTTACCGTCATTCCGATAAGTATGCCACCTGTAAGTGTCGTCGGTCCGTGACGTGAAGTACACCCTAATAGTAATGTGTACTAGTGATCACAGGGCGCCATCCAGGTCGTGTCGGTCGTCGAGACGTTGGTGGGTCGAAGTAACAAAACGGCACTCGGGGTATGTTTGATTAGGCGTGACAAGCCGTCCGTATCGTGTGGCGGGCTCGTACTATGGAGGAATGGTGGAAAAGCTGTGCCCAGTAACAAGCCCGACCGCGGGGGCATAGTCACTAGTCATGGATGGAGTTAAAAGTGGTTCCCAGGGCTGGTGCACCAGTGGCTTGTGCTATGCAAGGTGTGCAGAAGCGGTTTCATTCCCTTGTTGTTCTTTCACTGGCACATTAGGGAATCTCAGTCGGTACGACTCGTCGGACTCATTGTTATATTTGTACATGTTAGGATCCGAAGGTGCCGAGGTTGAGAAAGGGGCTTTAAGTTTTCCCTTCGCTTAGAACACTTGCCCACGCTGCGTCTTGAAGTCTGTGACCTCCGTACGTCGTCCAGTGTTTGTTATAATGGCGAGGTACTAATGTTGCTTTCGGTGTTCTCGTTGGCAAATCTAGGACGAGATGATGAACTTCCGCTACCCACATCCAGCGTCAGGAAAGAGCAGGTTCGTGATGTGCGTGGGTGGAGAGCCGTCTTTACAAACCCCCTCGTTCGGCCCTCATATCCAAAGAAACTCCCCTTTCTTCCGTTTTCGCCTTCCAACCGAGATCCTTGAAGACATATTCATTCATTACGCTCGCGACTATCATACCGAGAACAGCGGTCGTCCCATCCAGAGCGTACCGAACTGGGTCAACGTTTCGTATGTTTGCCGCTACTGGCGCAGCGTCGCTCTGAATTGCCCACCTCTCTGGACATACCTGTTTATGGTCTCGCCACGCTGGACCGAGGAGTTGTTGGCCAGATCGAAACAAGCTCCATTGAAGTTACACCTGATGCTGCATCCGCAGGACGATGCATTTCAGGGGTTGCGCTTTATGGAGCAAGTAACGAACCATATGGAACACGTTGAAGAGCTCCGCCTCCACATTCCATTCGCATGCAGTGTTAGCGGCTACCAGTTCGTTTCCAACTTTTCCTCTCCCGCTCCTCGCCTGCGAATCTTGGAAATTTCAGTGGTGAACCAACCTGACGGGTGGTCCTCGAAACTCTTTGATGGAGACACACCGGCCCTTCGTACACTCAACCTCACGAGCTGTCCGGTGTCATGGCATTCATTTAAGTTGGCAGGTTTGACAAAGCTTAGTCTGCGCCATATCCCGGACGAATTTCAGCAAACATCGGAGGAGTTCCTGGCCACGCTCAGGTGTATGCAAGAACTCACACACCTAGATCTCCATGATGCCCTTTCCAGCGCCGCCAGTTTCCTTTCCAGCGAGGCGTTCCATACCTTCCAGAAGTTCAGTTTACCCCATCTTTCTTGCCTCTCGATCGTCGGTCTCCATTCAGCGGTCATCGCAATCTTGTCTTGCGTAGACATCCCGTTGAAAACGGAAGTCAAGCTAGATTGCTTTCCCGAAGATAGTTCCTCCCCTGACGATTACACGCTGCTCTCTTCGTCCTTTGCACAGCGGTTCGGCATGTCCAAAGACCAGGCGCCACCCGCTCCGACAATGTCGTCATCAGTCATCCAACTCATGAGGGGCATGACGGCACTCACTTTTTACACATCGGAGTGCGATATTTCCATTTCCACAACACAAGGGGAGTTGGATTGTCACGCCCCTCTCCAGATCACCATCCGTTTTGGCCAATCAATGACGACGCGCGATAGGGATCGTATCGCATGCGACGTTTGTTGCCTCATACCCTTGACGAAGGTTCAGAGTGTGCACCTCATCACTCCCCCATACCCGTCGGCGTTTTGGAGTGAGACGTTGGGACGCCTTTATGATCTACGGTACCTCAAACTGAGCCACGGCTACATGCTAGACCCGAGTTCCCTCCCACATCTCGCCTCTCAGGGTTATGCGTAGAATGAGGGTGGATACCTATACTAGTGGGGGTCCAGACGTGGGTACTCAATTAGAGGAGTTGAAGTTGTATGACTCGATTACTTCGAGCTTGGTTATGTAGAGCAATCGATTTACGCAAACACACGTGCCCGACAATCGATATGCTTTCTATTGTGAATCATGTGCCAAGAGTCAGGGCAATGCCACAGTTGACCTTGCTGGCATCGTTGCCACGAGGTCAAGAAGAGACAGACAAGGCTCACCACGTGTCCGTCTTTGGCGGAGGAAATCTGGGGGAGAATTTGCATGATGACACTGACATGGTAGTAGTTACCTGCTCAACTGCGTGGACGATCAGTGGCCAAATTGGACATCTTCTGAGTAGTCTCACCGAGGAGGGATTCAGCCTTGAAATGGACGTGATTAGGTCTCTGCTTATAATCTTGTATTCTGTAGTAGTCGAGCTGGTGTCCGAGTCTTAGCCACCCATTAGCGCCGGGGTCGGACGTCCGTTTGTAAGATCAAGGTAATCTTGGTTATACTCTTCCGGGTAGCGACGGTGTCACACGATCTTTGTGCAACTAATCCGCGATGGCGTGGAAGTTGAGGTGAGTGGAAGTATATTGTTGAGTGTACTATAGGAGTGCCACGCCTGAGTGAAACGTTGGATGAATGAAGCTCTGTCTCCGACTTGGCTACACGTAATCGCCATGCTAACCACACGTTTGACATAGTATCACCTGATCAGAGTGCACGTTTGAATGTTCTTCTAGTGCAACCGTGTGGCAAACTCGTCACTTTGCCAACTCATCTTGCGGCTGCTTGTCGTTTCACAGCCCGATTCTCTTTGACACGTACACCTCTAGAAACAAGGGGACATCTCGCCCTCGTGGAGCGAGCACCCATCACGACTCGTGCGGACTGTCTGACAGCCGCTGGACTCGGAGCACGGCATGCCAATTGCTTTTGAGGGCTTAAACGTTCCTGACTCGTACGTGCCTAGATTCTCAGTCAAGGCGCTAGCAGCTGCAACACGCAGTGACTGTCGCCATGCCTTGCTACGGTGGTGGTGTGGCCGCTGAAACTGATGGCGTAACGTTCAGGAACTCACGTATAGCCAGGCGCAGTCGGACCCAGACATTGAGACTCACCTGAGAGCTTGACGCTCTTCTCCTATCCGAACTCCCTTGAACTCTCGTTGGAACACAGTCATGGAGATCGCGTTCGGGGGAAGGCTTATTTATGGAGTCAGTCCTTTGTTTGAACTTCGTTTCGCCATTCCATATGGACACCAAACCCGTGAAAGAATCTCTAGCTGATCTATCTGGCGCGCGCAAGATAGTCCTTCTTTCGCTCTTCTGTCTTGCTCAATTTCTCGAAACCTTCAACACTTCGACATTATTTTCAGCGATCCCAGTGATTGCTACAAGTACAGGACTGAGCAATAGTCAATCTGTATGGCTCTACAGCGCCTACCAGCTCTCTTTTGCGGCGCTCCTACTTATTGTGAGGCACGTTCGTTTTTACTCCCTTCATTCACTCATTCTCCATGGCGCAGAGCGGTCGGATGAGTGACATTTACAACCCTAGTACGTTGCCTCCATATCGCCTGGGTCTTTCAGTGATAAATTTCACAGAAATTATCATGCTAAGTGGCATGTACTTTGTCGGATTTTTGTCTCTTGGCATCGGGTTTGCGCGCGATGATATTGTGATTCTTGTTCTTCGAGCCCTGTCTGGCATCGGTCAGCATTTACACCTTATTGGACTGCACTCCAACTTGTTGACCTATTGATGCAAGCAGGCGCTGCTTTGACTATCCCGTCATCACTTCACATGTTGATCCATACCTTTCCCGACCCGATAGTACAGGCAAAGGCCGTTAGTGCATTTGCAGGCTCTGCAGTGGTTGCAAATCGTGGGTCTCTCCTAGCACATTCATCGCCTTCCTGGCCCTTATCTCACCACAGTCCTTGGCATAATCGTCGGAGCGTTGATCGTATCTTATGCGGCCTGGCCCTGGGTCTTCTACGTTGAGGCCATTCTAGCATTACTCATCGCAGTTCTTTGCACAATCCTTATCCCACACCCACATCCTTCTCAGAACAAGCCTGACCGGCTGGAACAGTTTCGGAGACTGGACTTATCCGGGTGCTCGTTGCTCATTGGTGAGCTTAATCAAGCCTTGCAACTTTGCCTTGCTCAAAAATACAAAGCTGCATTAGTGCTTTTTATCTTTGCAGTGACGTCCGGGTCAACAAGTGGATGGAAGACCGCCACCGCATTGGTCCCACTTTTCTTGTCCATTCTTCTTTCAGGTTCATTCTTTGTCTGGGAAGCACGAATTTCAGAGGATCGCGCCGCGCTGTATGTACTCTTCTTGTGTTTCCAGCTCAGGACATGTAATCCCCTTTAAATCAGCCCTCCGCGCCTTTGGTTCTATCCAAACTTTGCGCCACTTGCCGTTCTTGCTCTGCTCCCTTATGCGTGGTGGGGCACTATATACTTGATGTTCGCGTGGTACTGGCAAGAAGTGCAATACTGGAGTGCCATCAACTCTTGCATTCACTTGTGCGTCTCGTTTTCCGTCGCTCTTGCAACTTATATTTACCACTACTCGGTAATTCCCCAGCCTTTCCATAGGGTTGGTCTCAGGTATCATAACCGTGTTACCAAGTATACTTCAACGGAGGTCCCAATCCAAACACATTCTTCTCGGGGGTCTGTGCTTCATGGTGGCCGGAACGACCTTTCTCCCCTTCGCGAACGACGCAAGCCGCTATTGGCCCATCGCATTCCCTGGGTTCATCCTTGGAACTTCGGGAACAACCGTCGTGTTTACCACCGCCAAGTGGGCCAGCCAACTGCTCTCATCTCCTCTCACTAACCCCTGCCCTAGCATTGCCATTTTCGCCGCAACCCCACCCGAGGTGGCAGGTACAGTTGGAGCGGTGTTCAACTGTGCCCTTCTACTCGGGAGCGCAGTCATCACGTCTGTCGTAACGTCCATTCAAACGAGCATACAATCTTCGCCGACATCGTTCAAGGGCCGCAGTGCAGCACTTTCATTTCTGATTGCCTTCATCGTGATGCAGATCATATCTGTTTCGGTTTTTGTACGAAAGACAGGGAAAAGTCAAGTGTACTGATAAGTATGTAGTTCGCAGCTTCGGAGGTTGAGCCCGATAATAGACACTAGAGTCGTAACACTAGAGGAGCCGTCTTGGCTGACAAACTGCTTTTTTGTACCATACTTGGTATTGACACGACCGTTAAGATGTTGCCCAAAGTAAGTCGAGTTCAATTACTTCAATTTCCCAACATCCTGTCGGGCCCGCTTAGCTCAGTGGTAGAGCGCGTCACTTGTAAAATCGATCATGATGAGGTCGGTTGTTCAATCCAGCCAGTGGGCATCCTTTTTTTTCATTTTCGGCTTGTTATTCCGCTCTTCTACTCGACTAGTCAGGTTTGTCGTTTCCAAACTAGGACTCGGAGTGCTGCGCCATTTTAAGCCTTTTTTGGTTGCTCAGATGCTTCCAGTATTTCCTAGCACCAATACATACTTCCAGCTACGTCTCACCAGCGACTACATTCTTCAAGGGTTACCATCAGTCCAGACACGGTTTGGTGATCTCGTAGTTGCATGGCTTCTCTTGCTGCGGCATTAGACGTATGGTTCGCTGGTTCGTAGATCCTGACATGCAGAGCCACTTCCCTTCATGTGCTCCGGGAGTAAAGCGACATCACGCTCTTCGACGATATCATCGTCTGGAGTCAAGAACAATAAGACCAACGC
>JBBPMA010001448.1:0-10815 GCA_038090075.1 Xanthoconium purpureum | reverse complement strand
CTAGGTATGCACAGGAAATCCACGCGCAGCTTCGCTGACACAGAATGTGATCTTATCAATCGCTCCGATAAGGTGTTTTGTAGGTCCGCGTTCCCGTACAGGTTGACTGCGCCTTGATCACACTACCGCCGCTGGGCGACACGCCTGAGAAAGCCGAATAGAGCTGGAAGGAACCTCCTACCTAATTTGAGCCCTCAAACCGCTGCTGGGGGGTCACTAAATAAACACAAACATGCGCCCTCTTACCCTGCAGCACAGATGGGAAGGAGCCTGATTAGGCGTGGACCCACGGGAGGCAAGAACCCCACAGGATCGGACCCTCAATATTCAATGGTAACATGAAACCCCCTTGCCCTGATAAAAGAGACGCTCGTGGTCGTGTATAGATAGCACAAGTCCCTCGGTCCCCATTCGACATCCTCCCATCATAAATTTCCCCTCTGCCCCCACCCATCAACAGACAATGGGAGGCGGCCTCGGTCGAGTGACCAATCATCCCGATTACTATCTAAGCGATGGGAGCGTCTCGTTTTTGGTAGGTTTGATCTCAACGTGGACCGGGAGATTATTCGGCTGATCTACATGTGGCGGTTGCACTGGCACTTCAGACGGGCAAGACATTGTTCAGAGTCCATCGATCGTTCTTTGAGCGCGAGTCCGAGATCTTCCGCGATCTTTTTGCAAGCGCTGCAAAGGAGGATCCGCAATCTGGTACGGATGCTCGGCCTTTCAGGCTCGATGTCCAGCCCGACGAATTCGTACATTTATTATGGGTCTGGTATGACAGGTGAGTGATCAAGCTCCAAGCTGTACGTTGCTCAGGCGAATTGGTCCATCTTTGGTCGGATAGGGAATATTCTTATCATCAACAAACCAAGGAGGGTTGGGTCACCATTCTTCGGCTGTCTACACGCTGGGCGTTCCCGAAGATCAGGGAGCTGGCTATTCGGGAGCTTGATGCCCTCGTGGTATCCCCAGCAGAAAGGATCGCCATCTACAATGAGCACGGCATAGATGACGAACGCCTCTTCAATTCATACGTCGAACTTTGCAAGAGCCCGACCGTGCCAACCAAGGAAGAGGGACATCTCATGCAGATGGAGACACTCGTCAACGTCCTTCAGGCGCGCGAAGACGCACAGCGCAGAGCTTTAGAGCTGCTTCACGACAGTCCAACCAGCGCTGGCCTCGAGGATGAAACCCTGCGAGAGATCGTCTCGAGGTTCTTCCCGGCAAGCTTGAACCTCCGTTCGAGTGGTATTTCCACGGGGTCGGGGGTTCAAGCTTCGACCTTGAATGGCAAGCGTGCAACAATAACATTGGGGGAGCCGCAGGTACCCAGCAAGAGGACGCAATCCGCCAGTCAACAACAATCTCATGTCGTAGGTGGAAGATACGTGCGATGATATTGTGGTTTCAGCTAATCCACACCCGTAGAACGGTTCCTTCCAGACGAGCAACGAGGGAAAGGGAAATCAAGAGAACAGGGAGGGGAACCAAGCAGACACCAACGATACGCCAGAGGAAGTGAACAGGAAGCTGCAAGCAGAGGAGGAGAAGAAGAGACAAGCGAAAACGATACAGGACAAGGAGAAGGCGAGGCAAGCGGAAGAGAAGGAAGAGAGGGAGAAGATGGAGAAAGCGAAGCAGGACAAGGAAAGAGAGGAAGCGAGGGAGAAGGCTCAGAAAGCGGGAGAACGGCAGACTCCTTCCCGCAGAGTAAGCCAAAGTCAGCTCTGTTCTCCTTCGTTGCTAACACTACTGCACAGCGAGGGGGATGATACCTGCACCTTCAACTAACACTTCTCCTGTTCGACCAGTGGACGCTACTCTGTTTCTCGTCACTGGTATGGCATTCGTTGCAGACTGGTTTATGTAGTTTTGGTGTACACTATGATCATCGCTTTCTCAATAAGGCATCGTTCAACTGAACGTGTACGAGGCGGAACTTACAGAGCAAGCATTGACACCCAGAAAACAAGACGTACATCGAGCAGCTTTGTCTCTCGTCCAATAACGCCACGATACCGCATCAACCAAGCTTCCGTATGAACTACAAAGTGAGCTTGTATTGACGGGTCTGTACACAGATTTACGACACGCACTTATCTCCACCACCGAGCTCACTCATTTTTCTGGTCGCTGTCTGCTGCCTTTCTGCCCAAAACCACTTCTGACCACCGTATCGCTTCCGTAGACTGTTTCTCGCCCTCACCTTGCCCGTGCACTCGGGCGAGGTTTTTTAGCCTGTTTATTTCCTCGTCAGTGATTGGTACGCCTGAGCGTAGTTGCTGGGCGAGGTCTTCTAGGATGGACACTTGTGCATGGTAACGAGCACGGTCTTCTCTTTCAGTAGTTCTTTGCCAGAGCAGATGGATCGACACGGAGGTCAACGCAGTGGAGTACAAGATGTGAGGCAAGTATGGTATGGCCATTTGAACAAGATTGAAGGGAAGAGTCAGCACAGTCTCACGACTCGCAACCCAACACCGCGCCTCTTTTGCCTCAATCCACTGTTACCCCCGCTAACACGTTCCTCGTAGCTCTATTTGGAGAGCTCGTGAGCCGTTTATGTCCTCTTCTTGCGCACGTCCAGGGTGCCGAATACGGCGCTTGATCGCTGATCACATACCAGAAGAACAAAAGTGGGATGCAGAACTCAGGGCAGTGGTCGCGCAGCGGAAGAAGACCATGAGCAAGCGGAGGACCCAACAGCCCATCGTATTCTGGCGGATGCTCTTCGCGTCATGTTTCCTCGCCCTGTCGCGCATGAACGTTTGAACGTTCGTCAGTACTCCTGGATAGTCGGCTGGCCATATTCGGGAGCAAAGGGACTTCGTTTGAGGGCGTCATTCGGTCCAGTAGAACTCAACGGGTTTGTTTGGAGGTCGGCATACCTGTCTCTTTTTTCGTTCCTTCGGTCTCCCGGCTTGTAGGCCCATGTTCTGGGGGTTGGGCAAGAGAATCACCACCACCGCCGTGTCAGGGACTTTCTACGCTTATCCCTTCTCTGGTACGATCTAAACATTGCAAGGCTGCATATATGATGTTGATTGTTAGGCATGTTTGGCTCTACTGCTATCTTGCCCCCTTGAACCAAACGATGCGTGGAGCCGAGGCGCTTGCAGACACTAGCAACCTCCAAAGTGAGACTCGAGATGGAGAACACATGTTGAACGATGCTAATACGCGTTCTCAGATCGGGAAGCTCTACCTCTACAACGAGCACACCATATGGTGCACTGTCGCATCATACTCTCCGAATGCGTTGTTTTACCAACCTTGCGAGTGGATGGACATTGTTCGGGGACGTTTAGTATTGGAGCTGGGGGCTAGTAATTTTTATCGCATCCGATTCTTTGTGTGCTTGCTCTCGGTCTTTCAGAGATCGCATACTACTCAATCTTCTCGAGTAAAGCTCCCGATTTACGCCCAAGTTTCTAATGCGCACCATACCCACGCGCGCTGTTTGCTGGTCCGAACAGTGCACCATCCGACATGACGACGTTCACATGTTTAGCAAACGGGAGTGGTTGCTGATGGTCGTAGCGGAGGTATTCGTCTTTGTTTGAACAGCGTAACGCTTGTTTGACATCGATTCGATCTTTTCAAGCCGTCCAAGCTATTCAACAAGTATATTCTGACCATGATCAGTCAGGGAGATTTGTATTTTGGATTGCATGTCGCACTGCGCAAAACCTACTGTCAATCTGACGGTTTCTGGTTTGCAATTCAACGCGGTATATGCGACATTGATGAGCTGGAAGCGCTGCCAGACGGTTCATCGACATTTGTTAAGGTATGATGTGACCGCCGTGTCGGCGGAAATCCCACCGACTCGTATCCTTAGCCCTCGTTCCTTTACTGCAGAAAAGGTGGCGGTTGTCGACTTCAGAGAATCTGGGCTGATCGTATGTACCGGGGTGTCATCCTGTGGACGTGTTGCCCGATCCCGTCCAGGGTTCGGAATCAAGTACAAGAGTGGCCGTCTAGGACACTACGTAAAAACATGAATTAGGCAATGAGAAATTCAAGAGTACCCTGAACTTGCTGAGCAGTTTTACTGTTGCACGCGCAGAGCTCTCTTTCGGCCAAATGGATCAAGCATACTGTGACGTCCATGTACCGCGACGACGACAGAGGGGGATGTGTGTTGATGAGAGGAGATCATACATAGTTCCCGGGGGATAAGATCCTAGTCATGTGTCGTCAAACGATCATGAATATCAATACGTACAGACATTGCCTACCTGAGGCGCCCGCTGCACAGACATCTGTTCGTACGAAAGGGCGAGCAAAAACCTCGGTCGAACAGCCTAGCACGCTGACCAGCACTTTCTCGATCATGTATAATTGCTGAACGGACTCTAAGCCGATTCCAGACAATAGGAATACAAGCAACATCAACAGATTTAAAAGAATGATTGACATTCCATGTCAGTTGGCGGAAGCAGTTGTCGGGGCTTGCTTCTGCTTCGTTTTCTTTGACTGTGACGCAAGTCAAACCAAGAACAAACAACGAAGAGGTTCGAACTCACTTGAGCTTTCGTCTTCCGGGATGCCTTGCCTGTCGTTACTTTAGACTGCCGGAATGGATCCAAAATCTGTTCAAGTGCTTCATCTCGAGAAACGGGTTTTCCATCGATCTGAACGCCTTCAGTTCGCAGAAGAAATGCATCCTCTCGTCCACCCGGAGGCGTCAACCGAAGGATAGCTTCCTGTTTATGCCCAGTAAACCGATAAGTGTTCCGTTCCAGCGTGTACTCCACTCGGGGGTTGAACAGCGAATAATTCTCCACCACAATAGTGTCCAATGATGGAAGTACCTTCCCCCGGCGAAAGTTACCTGGGACGGATCCAGGGAATAACCAGAGCTTGCGAACGTGCGAGCGTCTCACGTTTATAAGTCGCAGGGCGACGACTGAGCCGACACCGATGTGGAAGCATGCGAGCGCGAGCCGATGGTTCGCAGGTCGAAGTTCCTTTCTTGGGGATGCTCCTTCCTCGTCACCGGGGTCTTCGTATGTCCAGTACCGCCAGGCGAGAGCGACGCCTGCACCGCTGTGTATGAACTGAGCTACGACAAGTGGCAAGAACGTGAAAACACGAACGTGAAAACCGCATCCAGGAACAGGAACATCCAGTTTAATTGTATCGGCGAAGGTGGGCGAGAGAGCTCATAAAATGGAGTGGAGGTAATGTTGTCAAGTATCTCAACTTCCGGAGTTTTGAGCGCTCGTTTTACTCTGCTGAATATTTGTCGACTATGCGGCGGCCTGTAGCGACCCCCGGAAAGTGGGGTTCTCAGCGATTGCCAGCGGAGGGTTTTCGAGAGGTGGCTAGGCGACCATCGACACAGGCTGGACATTGAAGCCACGTTCCTGGTATATGTACTGGACCGAGTTCAAGAATCCAGACGAAGACACGGAAGAAGTGCTATGATCACGTGAGGCTCATGTATACTACGCAAACAGTAATACTGACATTTGGACAGCTTAGCACCATCCAAGTGCTCGAATGCAAGAAGATATGCACCTTCGTATACGTCGGGCACAGCAAAATTAGCTGTGGAGGGGAAATATGGACATATGATACATGTACGTTATACGTAACGGCGTTTGAACGGCGTGTTGAACTTTCCAAAGTCGTATAAGTTGACCCACTTCTCTTCCGTGAGCCGAGTTCCATCGACAAACGTCGCGTGTTCTCCTGAACAAACCATGTCCGAATCACCTTTCACGGAATCCTGGCTCGCTGGCCCTCAGGAGACTCAATTCTTCACACGGACATACCGTCCTTCGTCCCCCGCCAAAGCCGCCGTCGTGTTCGTCCATGGTTTCGTAGAGCACATCGCGCGCTATGGACACGTCTTTCCAACTTGGTCTTCGCGCAGTATCGCCGTCTTCGCCTACGACCAGCGTGGCTTCGGGAGGACCGCACAGGACAAGCAGAACAAGAGCAAGGACAGCGCGTACGCCAAGACGAGTTGGAAGGAGCAATTCGAGGACATTGAGTGGGCCGTTCAGCATACCAAGGAGCAGTTTCCTGGCGTGCCTGTCTTTCTGTACGGACATTCGATGGTGTGTCTTGCGTCTCTTCTCCCTTTCATCTCTGAACGCGTGGCTATTAGGGAGGCGCGTTGGTTCTTGCATTTCCTACCCGCACGCAAGGGCCGCCGTCCAAGGAGTGTGTATCAAGTATCTCCGGGATCATCTCCACGAGCCCACTCATCTTGCAAACCAAGCCCGCAAGTAAAGTCACTCGGTGGATTGGCGCTAAAGCGAGTCGAATTGCTCCTTCGCACTTGGTTGCCGCCCCGTTGGACGTCAATGTAAGTTATGATGTACGATAAACGTCTCCATCAAGACTGACAGACGCAGGATTTATGCCACGATAATGCGGTCAACGAAGCTTACTTGAAGGACCCGCTGATCAAACCATTTGGTTCCCTCCGAGGGTTGAGTGACATGTTGAGTGGTGTAGGAGGCCCACATTGATGTCAGTTTCAATATATGACACAAAGTTCTTACAGGGGGAAGCGCTCCTAACCAAGGATTACGCGCAGTGGCCGAAGCAGTTACCCGTTCGTACTCCCCATTCCCACTTCAAGTTCTATACTAATTGTGGCACAGGTTCTGCTTCTCCATGGAACAAAAGACCAGGTATGATTGAGGTATTTGTCGACTTCCAGTTCGTAATGAACAGTGGCGTGCTATTAGATCACGTCATATAAAGCCACCGAGAAATTCCATGGACTGCTTTCAGCGGAGGACAAGACGTTCTCACCGTACACGGTATGTCCCTTTCCATATGCCAGAACAAGTCTCACCTATCTGCATAAAGGACGGGTTTCACGAGTTGCACAACGAACCCGACGGAGTCAAGGAGAAGTTGACCGAGGAGTGTGTCGCATGGGTAGAGGCCCATCTCACTTCAGGTCGTGCTTCGAAACTGTAACAGTCGATTACGTGTAATTTTGTTATAGTGGTTGCAGACTATCGTTCTTCAATAGTCCACTATCTTGTTGCAGTTTCTCCCTCGCCTCTCAAGACTCCCGTATGACAAGAACGTCAAAGGATATGTTAGAAACTTGAAATCACTTCCCAGTGCCGACGCAGGCAAATGAATTAATAATGAGCAACGCGATATAGAACAGAAACCTCAAAGGTCACTTTACTCCCTTCGACCATCTTCACCCACGCAAGAGTATCGCAGATCCCCAGAGGCTTAAATTGCACCCCTTGTCTGATCTTGTTATGATCCATCTTGCGACTGCATTTCGTTTGCTATGGTTAGTAGGCTACAACCTCTTCACTCGGGTAAATAACGAAGTGACTGCTCACTGGCGGGCGAGGCGAGAACTATGGTCACCACGAAGTGCTCATCACCGATAAGCTTACAGCGTGGCGCCTTGGAAAGAAGTGTCTCCCTGGTTTTGTGATGGACGCTAGCATACGACTTCTATTGCAAAATGCTCGTTCGATCAATGGCGCCACATCTGAATGCAGGGGGAGACATATCACAGCCCTCCGGTCCATGACAATGACCTCTCGGCTGCTACGACAGCTCAATTGAGCGTTCCGAGGTCATCCGTTGTGACTACGCTTGGACTTAGGCCGCATGTGTTGACGAGGCAGGGGACTTCTTCCAAGGACTCGGTGCCGAATATGTCCCGGGCAAAGACGGTAGTTTTTGGCTCATGTACACTCTATGAGAAAGTGAGTTCACGTGTGTGGATTAACAGCACGTCGGGGTATGTGAAGGGTCCATTGCGGCCTGAGCGGAACAAACGCAGGCTAGGTGTAGTTTGTCCAATCCCGTCTTGGATCTCGGAGCATTATCCTGGGCATAGGAAGCAAATAAATGAGGGGGTGAGGATCTCCACCAATTCAGCAAGTTCAGTGACGCATGTTCTTCTTCGATGGGTCTACCAAGTCGGGGAGCTGTGAAAATGCAGACGCAAACGGTTTGTTGTCCATTGGGGTTCCTTCTGGAGTCCTAATGATATCTCGAAAAGGGCCAAGACAGGCGGGATCAGTTACATGTGGGAGAATGTCAAGCGTTGGTGTGTCTGGGGGCAGTTGCGTCACATGATATTCAATGGCCAATCAGGCTAGACGTGGTTCGGACGTAGGTGGGGTCGGCACCTGGTCCCACCCTGGCAATTCAATAATCGACATTAAATCAGGATTTACATTCGACGGAAGCTGACCTCTATTAGTGGGCAGCTTTGATGACCTGAAAGCGGATTTGTGGGAGTCTCGGATTTTGTATTCTACATAGGCCCCTGCCGTCATGTAGCGCGCTCTAAGTCAGATCGATATCAATCTGTGAACGGTTGTACTTTTGGTAAGGTCCTACATAATATTGGCAATAGGGACGTATCGTACAACAAGACGTTAGTGAGGATTCAAATCCCACAGAAAATTTAAACCCCGATTAGGTTTTTAAACTCAGGTTAGGACCTAATTGGCCTACCGGCATAGTTGCCAGACGGACTCCCCTCCATCCCGCCGGCAACCTCTTGCGAACTTTACCAGTAAGGACTCCGAGCAGATATCGATAGTGTGGAGACACCTCGAACGTCACTTGTTCCCCTTCTTGTACCATCTCGACCACTGGAGGAGAACCACGTATGCCAAATGGTACATAATGTACACCTCGTTGAATTCCCTTTGCTTCAATGTTGTGGCTACGTTTCAATTCCAGTACTGAGTACAAGCCACTGTCACAACATTCTGGGTGCCTACCAGTTGACAAAGTGGCCCTCAAAATTCCGATAGGGTAATGCCCCCCCTACCGAAGGTCGACACAAAAGGCAGCGTGTATATCCCTGTCCGAGTCGTAGTTTCTCGACGGACTGTTCAAGAGCCTGGATTGTGTCGATATGCTCGTCACTGACAATTTGCCATTGGCAGCGTCTCATGCTAAGAGGAAGGTTTGACTCAAAGCGATGGCGGTGAGAATGCGTATGCCACACCTATTTGTGTGAATATGTCCAGTCATATGTCGCTGTGCAGAAGGAAGACATACCGCATTTCTCCAGCTCATGACAATGTTAAATGCGCCCCAGCCGTTACACAGACACCTCAGCCGAGCATTCCGGCGATCCATATCATCCGCCATGGCCACGTTTGGGTCCAGTCCGCATGCTTGGACAATGTTTGTAGCTTCCACAAGAAATTTGAATGAGAACCGGTCCTCAATAGACACAATAAGATCCCGATCAGTTTCGTCACCATAGAGGGGGGAATAGCGACGATTGGTGGAGACCAAGAACACCTCAGTGTGAGAAAAGACACCACTTCCTGAGCAGAACAATGCACAGGCCAAGTGCAGTTTTTCCGTGTTTGTCTGGGATTGTCCAGTGGATATTGTACTACCGGATGCCTCAATCCGATCACCAGCAATGTCTCCAACCGACAGAAAAGAAGGAATTTTGACCAGCCCGGCAAGCTCATCATAGAGTTTCTTCTTCCATTCGTCAACCAATACGGGAAGCTGCGCAAACGCAAATGCGAATGGTCTATCGCCCAATTGAGTCTCCTCGGGAGCCTTGATGATGTCTTGAAAAGGGGTGAAACAAGCAATTTCATCCACTCCTGGAAGAAGGTCGCAGGCCGATGTATCCAGCGATGGGCGCGCAAGATAAGCTTGGTACTCAGTGTCCAATAAGTGTCGACGAGGTTGGTAAACGACCTCTTCCAGTCGTCGCGACCGGAAATCATTCATAATCGTGAGCCACTCGGGTGACATGTCGGCCCATGCTGTTCCATCGACAATCAGTTTCCCTCGCAAGGTTACCCATCTTTGTGAGCTGACCTTTGTCTGTAAGGGGCTTTGACGTCCTGAAAACGGATTCGTAAGACTCTCGGACGTGCGATTGTCCAACATAGTCAATCTCCGGACCATATCCGTGCTGCCTGAGGCGCTCGAAGATTCTGTGCCAACTTATGTATATGTAAAAGTTGTGGCTACAAAGAGAAGAGACCAACCTGTCGCCCCGTT
This sequence comes from Xanthoconium purpureum, assembly GCA_038090075.1. Classification (NCBI taxonomy): domain Eukaryota; kingdom Fungi; phylum Basidiomycota; class Agaricomycetes; order Boletales; family Boletaceae; genus Xanthoconium; species Xanthoconium purpureum. The sequence goes on along the minus strand of JBBPMA010001448.1, from coordinate 807 downwards.
CCCGCCGACGCAGTTCTACATTCTTCCTGCGTTCGCGTTCTCTTGTGTCTTTCCAGGATTCACAATCACACGCGTGCTGCAAATACGTCAGACGTATGGGTTGCAAGGAAAGGAATGAAATTGACCAAATATAAAGCGAGATGCAACTTCCGCCTATCATCCAAGAATTGTTCCTTGTCGGAGGACTCGTGATACTCATCCAAGAAGGAATCCATTTGATCAATGTCAAACCACGTCTCTAATTCTGCAAGCGTGATTTAGTGACACGATCTCGAGAACCACAGTTTTACAAACCTTTATTTATTATAAGGTCTTCCGACGGCAGCACCTCGTTGTTGCGGACGATCTCAGGGCAGGAAGTACGACTGATAAGGCTGGTAATGTCTGGGCTGGAAGTCTATGCCGAGATATCTATAAAGACATACCATTCCAGTCGACAGTCCCCGCAGTACCTACGACGTATGTTCCAGAGCACTTTTCTCGCCTGTTTTCCGCAACCCTACGTGACATCTCAGTGAAGTCAAACTGCTAGAGGATCGAAACGTACGTGGCAACGAGCGTCGAACACGAGGTCGGCATACTCTTGCTCAGTCAAGTCGGCTGGGCAATCAGGCAGGCCATCGACTTGACGGCGAGCAATCCTCCAGACGAACGTTGAGGATGTGTCCATTAAGAGTTCTCGAAGAGATTTGCATGTGCGTGACAGGCTCAATAGGTCCTTTGGATGAAGGTACTCTGCAATCTATCGCTTATCATTGGTAGGCGGACGAGTCGGGTCGAGATCTACGCACGAGTAGCAACACATCC